>JAQGBW010000251.1:0-50885 GCA_034698625.1 Julus scanicus | reverse complement strand
CATAGAATGGATTTCATCCCTCCCAGCCATAGAATGGATTTCATCCCTCCCAGCCATAGAATGGATTTCATCCCTCCCAGCCATAGAATGGATTTCATCCCTCCCAGCCATAGAATGGATTTCATCACTCCCTGCCATAGAATGGATTTTATCCCTCCCAGCCATAGAATGGATTTCATCCCTCCTTGTCATAGAACGGATTTCATCCCTCCTAGCCATAGAATGAATTTCATCCTAGCTTAAAACTGATTTGGATGTAATGTAACTCGATTTTCAGCTAAGATGAACTCCATTTCGTGACTACAACTACACTGATAGCTGTAGTCCCGAAATGGATGAAAATTTCTTCACCACTTTCTGTTTAACCTCCGAATAACATCTCGTTTAAACGACAAGATTTATTAAGCAACCCTTAACTTCCAATTCCATTTTACTAGCGTATAATGCAACAGGCACTTTCGTTCACCGCCAACAAGTTGTTTGGTTGCAATAAAATGTACTAACTGCCATCATTGTATTCAATGGCAAATGTGGAATTTAATCGTTTCAACTATTTAGGTGGATAAAAAAGTAAACAAAGCGATTAATGGAAACTCATCACACCGTGCAAATTGAGGAATTTACGCAGTTAACATTTTTTTTAGTATCACGTTTCCCCATAAAAAAGCAAATATCATATAAAATCGCAATAGCGAAAGGGAAAAACACAATCCATGTACTCTTAGAACTGGTTAACAACTATATCTGGGCACGTTTCGCAACTGTGCTTCAATGACATTACCGTTTTCTTCCTGCAACACGACTATCTGTATGGTGGATCGGGGACAACGCCAACCAGGCACGAACTGACCACTGTCCACCCAACAATGGGCCCCTTGCAGACCTACATGTATTTCTACTTCCCACCCATCCAAGGTTCGTGATTACAAAAAAAGGGTGTCGTGAGCGACGTGCAGGAGCCGAATTCATCTTAGCAACTGCCAAATGTCGTGACAATGTGGACCTAAAAGGTTAAAGGCATCCCCTTCTTCTAAATTCCATGACTAGGGCGGTTTTATAGAGCATTCATAATATACAGGCCTGACGAGATGGAGGGGGGAAAATACCCCGGGCCTCCGGAATATGTGTTACAAAAATTTTAAATGTTGAAAATTACCTTTTGGAATGGTCATGAAAACGGAAAAATACAATTTTTCTATGGGAAAAATGCAATTTTTTTTCTAAGGTAAAACCGCATTTTTCTAAGGTAAAAACGCAATTTTTCTTTTGGCAAAAACGCAATTTTTCTACGTTAAAAACGCAAATTTTCTTTGGCAAAAACGCAATTTTTCTATGGTAAAAATAAAAATTTTTTTTTGTAAAAGCGCAATTTTTCTATGGTAAAAATTCAAATTTTCTTTGGTAAAAATGCAATTTTTCTATACGGTAAAAACGCAATTTTTCTATACGGTAAAAACGCAATTTTGCTATGGTAAAAACGCAGTTTTCCTAAAGCAAAAACGAGGACCATATCTATCCCCCCCCTCTCCCAAATGTGATGACATATTTGGCCTTGCCCTCCCCCCTTTCCCCCGGGCCCGGCCCTGGCTCTCTGCGCCCCTGATAATATACTGCACAACTAAACTTTACATGTATAGTAGTGTGTCTGGAAAGTATGTACCTTATGCAGAGTTACGTCACGGACGACATCACGTGTCACTAGCCATTGTTAATAATGGAGCATGTGTACGTGGTGCACCCTGAAGAAATACGAGCTCTTGCACGAAATTTGGTAATTTAGCTATATATAAATCAAGATTGAAATCATTACCGAAATCGAAATGGCCTGAGCCTGGCACATGAATAATGCTATAACACCGTACCAATTAACCTTGAGCAAATGTGGCAACTATCAATAAATATAATTGTACGCCAAGTAGATTCTATTTTTAATTGGGAGTTCACCAGTTTAGAAAGTAGGAAATATGTTGACAATTTTTCGAGTAAAACTTGTTTGGCAGTCATCAATTTTTCTTGTGGACTTTTTTTAGAATCAAATATTGAGCTGTGTATATGATCAGAAATTAAAATAAAACAAGCACTTAGTCAAATTTTAGTGCACCTAAGGGTGGGAATTTCCGAACACACCCATACATTTCGGATTGACCAAAACGGACAATTTGCGTATGGGTGGCAAAACAGCAACCGGCGTTTTGTAGCATTTAGGCTTATTGTCTGACTTCTCAGCGTCACTAACAACTCGAATCAAACTGAAAAAGTTAAATATTATAATTACCACCCTTAACGAGAAAAGGGGGGATTAGAAGTCCTAATGTCGACAATGGAGGAATTTACAACGAGAAAGCAAACACTGAAGGTTACAAACTCACACTTGTGCAACGTTCACAATTTCTACAAGTTGGCTTCTACGTATATATCTGAAAGTTCAGTAAAGCGTCGATTATACAGAACGCCAATTAACTAAGTACACTGACAGGAAATAGAGATAGTCATCTGACCCTCAACCATTAAGGGACATTTTTTTTAAAAAAATCATCACATGATGTATATATTCTTAATTAACACACAAACTTATTCCTTCAGGTACAAACATGTCGATTAACCATTATTACCAAAACATGTGTTTGTACCCAAGTAACACGATCGTTGGCATTTGGCACCCAATTTTGGCAAATGATAGAGTTGCCAATTGGCACTCAATTTTGGTAAATTATAGTTGCCAATCAGTGATTTTATGTTGGCTATCCACACTGACCCTCAATGTGTTCATTTCTACAAGTAATTGTAAAAATGAAGTAATTTTAACGTTGGCCCAACCCTGCCAAAAATGAACTTAAAAAACTTAAGTTATTCTTTAGTTTTTCTTTTGCATAGATGTCGTCCAAATTGCAATTTTTCTGCAGTTTCCCTTCAAAAGTTGAGTTTTTCTTAAGTTCATTTTTGGCAGGGAATGTTGGACCGGAAGACATTACATATACGTTGACCTAACCAATATTCATCGTCATGCCATGACCCAAGAAATTAAATTTTTACACCAAGTACAAGTAACCCACTGAGCACATAATACCGAAAATTGTAGACAACATGGTCATTAATACAAGTGGCATGTTAACATTTTTTTAAAGCCATTTCCCGTACTGAGAACGGATGTTTAACGGGCCGTTAAAGGTCCGATCAAACTACACTTTCAATATCCTACCAATGACCATCGAACATCTGTGTTTATCTGTGATTGGTGCCAAGTAAAAACTGCTAGTTTGCCCAACCCTATCGAATTTCCAATTCAAATCACCATTTCTCCGAAATCTATCATCGAACACGACTTCAAAAGCGACTAGATTAAGACAAAGGTTATTTTTTTTTTCAAGTGCAGATAACGACTTTCCGAGGGTCAAATTCAACCCCATGACGAGTTTTTAATTTCCGCATTGAAAGAGAGATCACTTTCCCTCCTATTGCCCTGTTCCTCTTGCATCGTACTACATTGTCATGATCTCGTTCGATTCCAACAGACCATGTTAAATATAAACTGTTACGTGTAAAAGGAGCAGGAGGAGAAGGCAAGCGGCAGCGCCTCTGGTGGGAGGTCCGGAGGAGTCCGAGTGGACGGCGGACAAGAAAAAAAAAATTCCCCTTCTCGCCCTTGAACTACTTTTTACCATCTCGACTCCTTGCATTGATTACGTACACAATTGTCCGAATGCTCCGGCCACGAGTCGTGTCACAACACGGGGGCCGAATCAGGCTCTTTGGACCTTTTTACCCAGCATTTCACTACAACCTCCTCATCGGGTCATCAGGAGTTTACGATCGGCTCGTATAACTTCCACATTGTACTTTGTGGTAATAACTAATTTCAAAAAGTACCACACCTCTGGAACTTTTAAAAAAAGCATCAACGAAACGTGCGTTTGAATGAAGAACCCAGACTATTTTTTTATGCAATGAAGAACCAGTTTTATTTACTTCCTTGATTTCAAAACTCTGTGCTATTGGGACTCGACCAGGAATGAATGGGCCTCGGAATAGAAGATGACTGTGGATTTCTGAAGAAAAATAACTTCTGGTTTTGCATCATTTTTATAACGATAAGGATTTAAGGGGGGGAAGATAGCAGTTCACAGTGCAATAATAACATTGTCACATTGAAAAAAACCCAAGTCGCCAAATTATCTTCTAGGACTGACGGCAATTTGTTTGACTCTGGTAAGCATTGTTATCCGTTTATACTTTTATATACCAATGCCTTGCATATCGGGAATACAGTATGAAGTGCAATTTATACAATGACTGTCGTTCTGGTGGGTAGGGTGTTTGGGGGGGAGGGAAGTGAGTTTACGAAAGGTTTATCTTCAGATAGCTCCTCATCAAAACAATGTGATGAATGCTTATCACTCTTATGTCAACTTTTACTAATTGATATGCGTCCGGGTGGATAAAAAACTGGATTATTAAGACAGTAGACCTACCACACTGTTGCAAATATTTACATTGCAATTGTATTTCTATAGTGCGGTTTATATATGATTACTAAACAATACATTTCTTGTCTCGATCGTCATTATATTTATAAGTATACATTTATCAATTTGTATAATTTATAACGTGTTGATGAAGTTAAAACTGAAAATATGTTGTTTCGATTTCCAGAATTTTTTGAATCTATCAAGTAATTTGAAATATACGAAATGGCAACTATTTCAAAAAACAAAAATTCGGTCCACTCCAATTTATTTTAGGAACTTTTATTAGATCATAATACTGCTTAACTAGAGATTTATAACAATGAAACTAACACAAATATTTCAAACAAATTTTCTACCTAACGTTATAGCCCTTACCAGACCTTACAGTGTAGACGGGTTCAAAATGAGGCTTGGAGGTGCAATGGGGCGAAGGTCTTAGTAATACACCTTTCCGTCGAAAAGACTTTCATAATTGAATTTTTGGTGAATTTTTAAGGGGGTTTCTTTGTTCTTGTTAGTCTACCCTCACGAATTTAGGTTAATGGAGCTGAAGAACCCCCTGAAATTTCCCCTTTCAATTTGGGGCCAAATACTCGAAAGAGTTACTACACATTCCCACGATCTGAAAGAACCAAGTGCCCCCCAAGAAAGCTTAGAAAAAACCATTTTTGGTGTATTCATTTTTGTTACAAAGTGTTTTCCAAACAATTGTGCAAGTTTAGAATAAGTAATTTTAAAATAAAATGAACAAAACAAGATATTTAGGTCTAAAAGATGAACCGAATATTTCCAGATTTGAATTTCCGTTCTAAATTTGTCGAAATTGAACATAATGACTGTTCACTAAAATAACAATTTCTCAATGACAAAAATGTAAGGTTGAACATCATGAAACATATGTAGTTACTAAAGTCCTCCCGGAACTATTTTTTTCTCCCCAAATTTCAATACTCTCCGCGTTTTGCAATTCGAGCAGACAACTCGGATGTACCTTGTATAATGTGTAACAATAAGTTTGATATTTTCCAATAAATAATACCCACCATATATTACGTTTGATCACTTTCTCACGCCCACGCATGTATTTGAGTGATTACATTTCGAAGAAATTTTATAAGAGTGGCGCCAGCGTGTACAGCGTCAGAGAGTATAGAAAAGAGGAAAAAAAATATTCTTTGTAAAAAAAGACAAATATTTGTATGAAATTATATTATCCATATCAGCAATGGATTAATAATATCATTATTATACAGAGCGCGCTATACTAAAGCGCCACGTTTACAAAAAAAAAAAACTTATCTAAAGTTTTCAAGCTTGAAATTTAAACAGTCATGTTTCATCAGAAATTCCTACAAAATTACATTACATTAATGTAATATTTAGGTTGACGCTGACAAAAGTCCAACCTGCTGCTGATAAATGCAGAAAAAACAGGAATAAGAGATGTTATTTCGAAAAGCAGACAACAAGGCATGTGAAAATAATTTACTATGACAAAATCTTAGAAAAAATACTTATTGAAAAGTATAGCACCAATTTTACACACTTTATGACAAATTTCAATAGTCATGCCAAAAAATCAGAACAAGAGCAGTTGTCAAAACTGAAATTCCTTTTCAGAAATTCAATGTATAAAATTGTAAAGTTAAAACTGGTAGTCAAAGCTTGTGCTCAAGTTTGCTCATATCAATCCAATAAATCAGATCATTTTGAGCTTTATTAGGCTAGCCTTTCATCAGGAGGTTAATCATTTATAAATACGTGATAGAACTGTAGAAAAATTCTTGATTAAACCTGCGTAGGTTTAACAACACAACAAAATAACTTCAACATAGATTTCCATCCAATTTCATATTCAACCTCCTCCTCCTTTCTCCCAATGCTTGCATTTTTAAATGGCGAATGAATTATTTGAATTATCAATGAAAATGAATAGGGAATTAATTTCAATATTGAGGTTTAATGACATATCATATTCGAAACGCAAAGTATATAACCCACACTGTATACGTGTATAGGTTTTTTTTTCCATGTTAAACCCTTCGCAGTGGCTCGCCTTGTAAGCATGTGTCACATACATCGTTTTCAATTATTACAATTAACTGATTAAATTCGGGTGGACCCATGCAAAAGGATTAATTATCGTCCTTGACGGTGCATATTAAACCTGACTCGTAACGTGTTTTTGCCAATGTGAAAGTGAAGCTAGCCCCTGTCATGACTAGTTTGATAGAGATTGTTGGATCGTGATGACAAGTGGCTGAAAAACTACAGTTAAAATCATTGAGAGTAGAGGTGCTAAAACCCTGCGACCTCGTGAAGAAATACAAGTTTTGACCGTTTGACCAAAAACTAAAAAAAAAACTTGGTCAGGTATATCTCTCTCCATCACAATTTGAAATCTCACAGCGTCGTCCACTCGGCATAACAGAGAAAGAATCTTTTTTTTTTTTTTTCACCTTGATCCAATTTTGCTTTGGTTGGCCAGCAGCAGAGTAACTGCATTCAGATAAGGGGGACTAAGGGGGTAGCTTCCGGTTTAAACTTGAGCTAGATATCTAACGAGAGAGAAAGCAATTGTAAAGGTAAAAGGGTACGTGGAAAATGTATAGCAACACGTATCATCAATGATTTATATAGAAGAGAATGATGATGATGATGATGGGCATGAAATTCAAAGTCCATAAGTGACCCATGTGAGTATAAGAATGTATTTTTCTTATGTTTTTTCATCTCAATTCCCTTGTAAATTCAAGCCATCCTTCTTTTTTAAATATCTCCACTGGTGGATTTCCAGAGTTGACATCAAACATGGATGGCAGTCACAGGTGGGAAGAATACATGATAATTTCAATACCATTGCAGAAAAGGACAATGTAACAACTAACAAATTAATAAAGAGCATCAAGTACGACCTCCTTTAAAAAGGACACTTAAATACCATCCATGAATATTTCTTACAAATCATTTAAACAGAGTGAAAAAATGACCGCAACTTTCCCTGCAGACTTAGTTTAGAAAATTAGAAAATTAATTAAGAGGAAAGGCAATGTTGAAATAAATCATAATCAAATTAACGCGAGGTCAGCAATCAAGTTTACTTTAAAAAGTATTAAACTGAGAAAAGAAAAAAAAATGTGATGAAAATTTAATTAAAGATTTGGACGTGATGTTTTATTTAGAAACTTACATTTCTGAGTCACAAACAATACAACTTTGTAAACAAAGCAATTCCAATAAAAAGAAAATTAAAAACGGTGTTATTTAAAAATGTGACAGTTTTGTGAAACAAACAAGTTAAAAGTATGACATACGTTGTGGACACGATATTTGGAAATCTGCCATAATTCCTAGTTATTTTTAAGTATGGCCCTTATTGTTATGCAGTTATTGTCCGAAAAGGTAGTTAAACAGTGTTAATGTCCTTCATGAAAGAAAGCTAAATGCAACGGTTTTAGGCGTGGTCTTTCTAGGCCATACATTGCAGTTTTTTGTTCCTTCTATATATATTTTTCAAAAACAGTTGCAAATTTTCGGACGAAATTTCCCTTTGCTCCAACTGGGAGGAGCTTAACGCGTTTAATTTGTCGTATGACAAGTTCGTGATTTAGCTTTTGAACGCTTTTCATTTTCAAATTGAAATTGAATGCTTGTTGAAATTAAATTAAGGATTTATGTCTTGCATATAATTTAATTTCGAAAGCACTCTCACGCATTATACAAAACGTCGCTTTTTGACTAATTTATATCTGGTAGCCGGGCAGACCTTATCATTCAAAGCTCATTGTTGCTGATTATTAGAAAATTATCTAAATATTTATATGATCCAGTTATTTCTATTGCCCCTGGATGAATCGTAATACATTTTCAGCGTTTGCACGTATCTCTAGCCTTTATAAATAGAAATAAGTTTAGCTGGCGATAAGCAATCTAGAATTGTATTTCACCCTGAAAATTTACAGGTCCTATCAGCGAATCCATGGCAATTGCACTTATTCAACGAACCCTAATTCTCTTAAAATTTATATTCCTAAGAATCCCAAGTATATTAGAATTCAGATTTCTTGCATCCATTTTATGAATTACAGATTGTTTTACCATTTAAAACCATTTCATAAAACTGTATTTTCACTAAATCAGAGAAAAGTACTTTGAGGACATCTTTTTTGAAGACTGTCTTCCATACTTTATGTTAATCTACAATCCTCGCTCAAGGATAATTTAAAATCTCAAAAAATGTTAACCAATGCACTTAATTCTCAAACTTAAGAATTCCTATTTACCTGAAATAAACAAAACGTGTATCGAGATGTTGAAAATCACTTAGTCTATAATAATGCTTTAGGTCACAATTGCTTCTGGTGGGCATATCTCTGGTCGTAAACTAGAGACAACTTCCTAATGGTGGCTGTAAAGCAATTCTGATTGTATCCTTTTTAACGAGGAGGCTTACTGAATTAAACCTAAGTCTACTACAGGTTCAAAATGTGCAGAAAAGTTACATGCCCCCATCATAACTGCAAAATCTTTAAGAAAATGAAAGTAGAAAAGAACAAAAATATTTGCTATTTCCATATGCGTTGGCAAGTTGTAAATAGTTGGAAGTTATCATAACAAAGATAAGCTAATGTCACTGGGCAGAAAGAAAAAGGCATGGTGGTATCTGGATTTTGAGCAATCTTGCCGTCAAGAGGTTGAAGTTTGCCAATCTGGGAAGCAAACCCAGGCCTAAGAAATTCGAGGCCAAAGGTTTACCTGTATAGTGCCAAGCCACTCATTGATGGTCATAAACCAGTCTGCTTAAAGCCCTGGAGTAGATAGACAACAGGAGCATTTCTAGAAAGAGGTAACACAAAGAAAGAGGCAAGATTTTCTGCTTCACCAGTCTGTATGATTCCTCTCACCTGCAGGGTACGAAAGAGTGAACTAGGTCAATAGCAAACACTAATGGAAGAAGCTTCCAGTCCGCCCAACTTACCTATACACGGAAGTGATACAACATTCTGGCTTGCATGGCAAGTACCTAAAGGGGGTCATTTCTTATGCAATTCGTTGTTCAACTTATTGACCAAAGCACCTAAATGCGTTTACAACTCTCTCTCACCCTTGACAGAAATGAGATCCAATCTCAAGGCTCACTTGTTGGCCGTTGCTAACCGGAAATAAAGATGAGCTTGGGCCACTAGGGCAAGGAATACATTCCAAAACACCTGGTATAAAAAAAATTTGAAGTGCAACTTTTACCTCATGCAACATTGGTGTGGTTTCATAAAAATATTAACCAGGATATCGAAATGTTTATAATAAAGTCAGTAAAATGTGGTCATTTATGCAATTCAACTGATATTTCCTCTGGAATTTCCATTACAGAATCAACAATCGATTTCTACCTTCATTAACTAAACGTTCAAAGAAATGTATGAAGTTACATAATGGTTGCATTCCTATATTTACCTTACATTTTGAGTTGATTATTAATTCAAGACCAAGTATTATCATTGTTAATATACGATCTGGGGTTATCACGCATCAACACTAAGTAAACTAGACAAATTTGATGAACTTGAGTTTTACATAGTCCTAATAGAATATCACCCAGGGGTGTCAATGTAATGATAACGAGGAGAGTTCAAGTTTTAAGTGCAGAAGTTAAGTTCGAACCCTGGAAATTAATAAGGTGTAATTATAGACTAGTTGCATCGCCAATCAAAGATAATCAACAGGTCCACTCATTTAATAATCTACTCTAGTGCACAATTAGATTTACAAAGCGAAATCAAAAGTCATCCTGAAATAAATTTTCGATATTTATAGGCTCGTAATAACAACAAAAATATGTTAGCCTGTTTGTCTGATAATTGTTCCTGCCATCAGTTATATCTCAACATTTCTACTTTCTAAAAGGGCTTCGAGTGCAAAAAAAAATCAAGATTCAATTTTGTCCTAACAACGTTTCATTTCCAAACATTGGCTTACAAAGATTTATTACTTGATCAAGGCTACGTCTTGAAATTCGAAACAAAAGTTACAACCTTTGAAAGTTGCAATGTTCATATAGCTCTTGAGAGATACATTACATTTCAAAGCGATGTTGCAAATTAATATCACGAACAACCCCTTACAGGCCATATTAATGAGTTTAAAATTTCACGATTCATTCTCAAGATTATTTCAATGAAAATATAATCGATGTCGTTCTTTACCTCACACTTATGCAGTTTTAAAGGCTCTGTTGTCAATTCTTTAAGTGCCCAACTGTACATGTTGACGAGTTTGATGTTTCCATGTAGGCTTATATTCCACCATACATATACTATGATAACCAAAACTTTCAATAAATAATCTATTAAGGTGTTTCTTTCAGCTTTTTATAGCGTTCAATAAACACCCAGTTGAATGCATAATTTAGAATTATTACAAGGTGTCGAAATTTAAGGCGAGTTTTGTAATTTTAATAACTCTGCCACAGCAAAATAATTCGAATCATAGTTTCATTAATTAGTTAAAATGGAGGCAAGTTCAACTATTAAAAGATATAAAATATCAAACCTTGAGTTAAGTTCAAGGCCGATAGCCGATTATAGAAATACTCATAGGCACTCATCATTCCAAATCAGACAAAAGTCGTTTAGAGTACATGATAATCGGACAAGGCCAATAATTAAACACGATATGGAGCTCATCGAGTGTATTTCTGAATTTTTACATCGACTTTAAAGAAGGGCACTAAGAATAGAACGGAACGTTCTAAAAAGTACAAGGCTCTATAGATTATTTTCAAAACAAAAGAGCCCATCCCAAACACAAACAGCAAACTTTAGAACATTCAGTTTGAATTCAGTTTAGAAAACACAGATCTTTCATTTTTTTTTGCATTCCGGATAATGGGACCAATATCCAGAGGTCCTATTATCCGGAATGTAAATCCGTTTTTCAAAATTCATCTTTATGTTTATTGGCATTGTTCTAAACATCATGACGCATGTTAAAAAGAGCTGCTATATGGCGTCAGGAAAAAAAAGGTTAAGAAACGGACGTGGTTAGGGAGAATAGAACGCGATCTAATCAGTAAACGTTTTTCCTGATAAAATAGTATCAAGGTAAAAAAAAAAGAAGAACAATTGATCGTCGTCATTATTACCTTTTACCTGGGCAGGTGTCAGCAGTGAGCCTTGTAGTCAGACCTTTTTTGAAAGTCTTTGAGGTAGGGGGGAGGGAGTCATCAGTTATCTGCTCACCGTGGTTATCCTTAACAATTTATAGTTTTATTAGTTTTGAATCTTTCGTCATATAAACACAAATTGTTTACCTATTGAGCACGGCTATATATTCATGGCTTTCGGAAATTTGTATCACTAGAGCACACTGCTCTATATCTAAAACATCTGAATACGATCAGGCAGGGAACTAACTTTTAAGCATCATGTCAAATAGTAAGTATATACTTATGACTGACCAACATAAAACAAAAAAAAAAACTTTTATAAAATTATCAGAGTAATTCTAATAGAGTATTCTCCGAGTAATTTTAACTTAATTCTAAACTTTAGAAAACTTGTCCTCTTACAATTTCCAAAGTTTAGAAAACTTTGTTTTAGAAGTTCGTTTATTTCAACAATACGAAACTTTGAAGCAACAAATGTATCTCATTTCTGATTTTATTTTGTTTAGGTTGTATCGTGTCATCGTCAGTGGATGTGTATAGTTTTCCGAGATTTTGGAGCAATTTGCGTGGAATTCCTCTGAGTTTTGCCGAAAACTCACAACCCACCCAGAATTTGAATCCTACCACCACATTTGTGAAACTGCCATCCGCCGAGCATCATGTCAGATTTGCGTTGCCTCAATCGGCTCCCAAGCTGACATTTGAAGGTAAGAAAAAACAAGATTTCATCCTCTCTTAAGAACTTGTAAAACTTTTTTCATAAATGTAAAACTTGACAATTGAACGAATTCTCTTAATTATATTGACATACAATTGAAAGACTCTTACCAAAATATAGCAACTTTTTAACATCATTTATTATCATTACTACATACTTATAAAATCTATAAATCACCAAAGATTAATTATTTTATTCTAACTCGTATTGTTATTTACAAATTATTTTTAAAATTCCAACATGTATAGGGTTTCCTATTGTTTTAGTAGTTAACCATATTTTAATTTCAGATTAAATTAAATGACAGTAAACTTGAAATTGTAGTTACTTGGAATAACTCAAATACTTATAGGATTTTTACTTATGGGCATTGGCTACCCATTTTTTTTGTACTACATGTACTTTTTATTTTACCCAACAAGAGAGAATGTTATAATTACTTGCAAACTATAACATTTCTGTAAAATACCCTTTAATATCGCAGTCTAGTTAGAAAACTTACTAATACTTCACGTCATCAATGTTTAAAATTTTGCCTCAATTCGTATGAAATTAATGACGAAATATGTTAAATGACAGGCATATACACTTGATATCGATTCTAGCCATCACTTTACACCAGTAGTGCATAAAATCGAATATTATGGTAAAATTTGAATGTTTGCTGTTAGACCAGCATTTTACCCATTATTAGAATTCTTGATTCCACAACAGCTAAATTATAAATTCCTTGATATTTACCACGGTTCGTGCTTGACAGAGAAGTAATTTGACATCACGTAGCCCTGTGGTTTTCCACGCCCATCTAAACTTGCTCTAACCAGAGTGCAATTTGTTTTATCATATGCAAACATGATCTTTTACGTTATCCAAAGTTGACATTGCAGAAACTCCAAACTCATCATGATAGGGCCTACCTGTCATTGTTTTCAGTAGTTGGTATCTTGACTCCCTGGTATATAGGCACTAGAAATAATTTCAAAATACTGATGAAAAGTCATCATCTGCGTATCATTTCTAAGAGGGAAATCATACCTCTAAACCAGCCCTAAAACTCTTGTGATGGTTTCACAACACGAAACGAGTCCAACATCACGTGACTTTTCATTTAGGAGAGTATAAATGGTTATAATTCGAGGAACAAGATGAAAAATACTAAATAAAATTGGGGCATTATGATCCTCCAACAAAGTAATCAAATACGTTTTTCAACGCCTGCAATTTTTATGATTCCAACAGGACACAATTTATAATCAAACTATTTCTAAATAATTTATGAAGAAATCAGTAATGTCACAACTTGTCCCTCCCTTCTGTATATACATAAAGTACGTGCTATTTATTTTGCTTACAAAATACAATTGTTTAATATGTAGACAATAAAACCCAGAACCACCAAGTTACAAACAAAGTTCACTTTCGATTTTTTTAGACTTTTTTTTTTATAAAACGTCATTGCATTCAGGGTTTGGTCTGTTGATGCTCAATGTTTACAACAGAAAACAAACGTTAAAAAAATATTAAAATGAGCATTGTTTGCTTTTGTTTTTTATATCATATTTACACATTTCCCGTTTGTAAGCACTACGTCGAATTCTCTAGATTATTGCATCAACTTTTATTGGAAATTTGTATTTGCATGACTTTCACCCGCTTCTGATAACGAAACGGCCAGCATTTTTATATAATACAATATCACGCAAGTAAAACTTTTTTTGATAATCTTTAATCTGATAAAATGTGATGTTTCAAGGTGGACTATTAATAAATATATACATGTATGCGATAGAATTAAGGTTTGAAAATCGAACGCCCAGAAGCCCATTTAAGAACTTCAATGATACTATCAAATTTCTAAAGTCTACAATGTTACCAGTCTCTGTAGGACTCAGCCCACCACGCCCTTTTTAAGAAGTGTGGGGTTATTTCATAATAGTTATTGTTAGTACACAAGGTAGCATCCCAATTCCTTGTTATGTTAGGAATACCATAAGTTGGCCCTTACTGGGGATGCTAAACCTGACATTCATATGACAATATTAGTTATATTACTCGTTTGGAGATCTTGGTCGGATGTTCGTGGCGGGCTAACCAGGGATGGCAGGATGAAAATATCCTTTAAAAACGCCAAAACATAGTATTTACAGTATTTTCACTGTTCCTAAATGTATGCATTTAGACAGGTTCATTTATACAGGAACCTTTTATAATTTTAGAGAGGCTATTCATTTACTCAGGATGCATTTAGACAGGTTCCATTGTAGTTGGCTAAAATACGATTGAATGCATAGAGATTGAAAAATCAAGGTACCAAACATGAAGTAATAAAGTAATTTAATGAAGTAAATGAAGTAATTTAAAGTAACACTATCTAATTTCCTAGTGTAAGGATGGAGGTGGAATAATTTTACTCTGATTGTCTAAATAAATGTTTTCTCAAAGTTTTTCCTAAATTCCCACCATCTTTTACAAATCTCAACTAAGCACCGTCTAATGGCGAAAACTATTTTCTGGAATATTTCACCTCACTATTTTGACTGAAGTCTGGAACTCAAGACTTGCACGTGCCTGACAATGTCTTCTTGGACAAATTGTTTGTCCCAATTAATTGAGGGTACATGTAATTGCTATGTGACGAGAATTTTAATTATTCTATAATCGGTTCGTGTATACTGGCGTAGCCAAACAAAGTTTTTTTTTTTTTTTTTTTTAAATGATAAATACTAAACTTCGTCACTAGTGACATGGAAAACAAGCCAAAAAATCAATAATTACTCATGACGAATACCTGTTCAGTTCCTGTTTCTGGAAACTACAGGAGAGGAATTTTCTCATTTTGTGTACTCAATGATATGACTAATAACGTTTCGATCAGGTATAAAAATAAAGCACCATAAAAGTAAAACCAACGTTATCATGACTGCAGGTTAGTGATAACAAAATGGCATTAAATTCAACATTGAAATTCAATGTCTTCCTAATGTCAACACTAACCGGTCCCATTCACATTTAACAACGCAGAGATAGTTGATAATAAGTTACCCTTCCTATGAATTGAGATATAATTTCTGGTGAATCTTAGTCACTGAATGAAATATTAAAGTGATTATTCGATTATAACACATACACACAAAAAAACTGCCAACGAATCGTAATGTTCGAGACAAAAATTGATAATATACCGGTATATAAATTGTAATTGTGAAATCACCTTTATCAGGTGCATTTGTTGTCTCAGAAATTTATCTTTCAGGGGAAAAATTTCACGTGTGTTCGACGTGATTGTTGGGTTCGGTTAAGTTTCACTTTAAAAAAACCTGAGCTAGATGACAATTGCCTTGCCTGTACCAAACATGACATTCATTATAAGTTTTTAAAAAAATAGATGACCTTCTCCTTGCAAGATTACAATGAAGCAGAATTTCGTTTCCCATCATATTATCTAGCCCTTGGTTAAATGCTAAGGTTATTAGAGATAACTGTGAAGTTTAAATGCCAATCATTTTTATACGGCCTCATCAATCCTTTTAATCTTAATAAAAGTTTTAACAAAATCTGTATTAGCAAAATTGAAGTGAAAGGCTCAAAATAAAGAGTTTTCATTCATTGATAGCAAAAGCTCTATAAGTGACATGATTCATGTAATCTTCAACAAAAACTTCATTTTTCTAGTAATATGCAAATATGCTACAATTTTTTGTTTTTTTGCTATTACAGATAGAACAAATTCCAGAGATATGGGGGATGGAAGTTGGCATAACGGTGCCATCAAGGAGGATGAGTTTGAGCGGTTAGCAGTTTACACTGTCAATGATCAACCATGTGAACCAGGAGAAAGGAATAAGGCCGAGTGTTCCCTCCCTCGGAACCTTATTCTCAAGCCATCACAGGCCCTACAAGATGTAAGTACCAATTCATTGTTGCACTGCTTCGATATTAATTAACCAGCCACCTTAATTGCTAATTCAGCTTACTAATACTTGAATCCTTTGCTCTTTTTGGTTGTGGCAAATTTTTTTCTACTCACAAAGATGTACTATTGCCCTAAAGTAAAAGTAAGTAAAAGCCTAATTAATAACTGCATGTATAATCAAGCTTGCTATCCTCTACCTAACACCGCAAGGACTAAGAATCCCCAAGGGCCATTCATATATCTGTGTTACATGATAATACAATTATAGCCACTTACATTAATGCTTTTAAAAAATAAAACAAAAATTTGATCGTTGATAAAATTTGTAAAGCAGGACCAGCCTTAGTAGTCGATGTTATAAACTTTAGTCAAGTACATGTACAGATTAAGAGTTATCAATACCAAGGTGAAAAGCAAGATACACTATGTTCTGAGGAAAAGCCCAACTAATTTTAGAAATTTTATCTTTTGAACAAAGAAAGAGAAACTGAAACAGAAAAAAAAACTATTAGATTTTGAACGACTGTTGTAACTTTTAAAACAACTTGACCTCTATCTAAATTTGTTGCAAAAAATTCCTTCAATCTTCAATAGTCATAGAAAACTCATAACAATTTGAAAGTACAAAATAGAGGCCATATTTCCACGTATTAATTGGTAAATTTTTGTTATATCAGCAGGCACTCGGAGTTTGGAGTACAGATTACATTCCTCGAGGGACGAGGTTTGGACCCCTTGTTGGGGAAGTGTATTCCAAGGATGCCGTACCCAATCGAGAAAACCGAAACTACTTTTGGAGGGTAAGTGTCAAAATGTGGAAGTATTTGAATCTTCTCCTTCACTCTTAACTCGTCTAATTCGACATCCCATCCTTGTTTAGATCTGGGAAAACGAAGTACTTCAGTACACCATCGATGCTTCGGACATTAGCCAGAGCAACTGGATGCGCTATGTCAATCCGGCATATTCTACCGACAACCAGAACCTCGTTGCCTATCAGTACAAAAGGAACATTTACTTCTACACCATCAAGTCCATTCTTCCCAACCAGGAACTATTAGTGTGGTACTGCCGGGAATTTGCAGAGAGGCTTAACTATCCCACTACTGGAGAGCTGATGTTGCAGAGGATACGTAAGTACTTATTTGGTATTCTGATTTACCCAAAGGTAGAACGGGTATATAAAATGTTGTAATCCCCAGCAAAACAAAAAAACATATACAATACCATTCTTAATGGGTCCATTATTAATATATGTCCCAACTGTTCAAGGGTCAGTCAAAGCAAATTGAGTTGACCATCATAAAACTATTTATATTATAATAAAAAAACGTACAATTAATTACTTGATCAATAACCAGTTGTCAAGAGTTTTGACAGCCTGTATATCCTCATCTAATTAGTTTGCATCAATTTCTTCTATTCTACAGGACAGATAGATGTGACTCCCGAAAGAGAGCAATATTATATGGGGGCATCCCGTCAGAATCAACCTACGCCGACCGGCACAGATGGCAGCGTACGATCGGACGAAGGGTACCACAGTACAGGCTGTCCAGAAGATGCTTTTACCCCACCAGAAGACAGTGACAGTGACAGCGAAAACAACTATGTGTTGGATTACAGTGTCAAAAAGCAGGAGAAAGAGGATCTGGACAGTAAAAACGAGTTCAGAAAGGTTAAGATAAAAATCCCAAAGGCATACACATACCGCAGAAGCCAATCTTATGATTGGGTTAACCATGAGCCCAATAACAACAGCAGTAATAGTAAAAACAACAACT
This sequence comes from Julus scanicus, assembly GCA_034698625.1. Classification (NCBI taxonomy): domain Eukaryota; kingdom Metazoa; phylum Arthropoda; class Diplopoda; order Julida; family Julidae; genus Julus; species Julus scanicus. The sequence goes on along the minus strand of JAQGBW010000251.1, from coordinate 32,839 downwards.
GCAAAAGCCCCACCAATGGCAGAGACGAGAAAGCCACTTCGTATTCTCTTCCAGAGCAGAATAGCCCGACAAACTATGTGAAGGCAGTTTATACCTATGGCGAAAACCATCCTCCTAACCACCGGCAAGAACTCATCTATGCTCATCACATTTCTGGCTCGCAACTACGCTCTCCGTATGATAGCATGGACCAAACGATAACCTCCGTGAGCCCAAAGCCACCGACCGGTGGCATCCTTGAGAACCTTTTACTGCGCAAAGTGACCAACAGCAAAGAAGCTGTTAGTGGGACCTCAGAGGATGGCAATGCCGATGCCGAAGAAGAAGTGGTGAGCAGGATCACCAAAGACTCTAGAACTTCTCCTAGCAACCCTGTATTATCCAACAGCAACAAGTTTGAGTATAATAACTACAAAGAGCCAGTGAAGGTCATCGTTACCAGCGAACCTCCACCCAAGCCTGACTCTAATACCTCTGAGAATCGCCATAGTATATTCCATTATAAGAAAAACTACCGCTACTACCAGCAAGAAGCAACACAGCTGAGCCCAGACTCCACAGCGCCCAGCAAGCCTCCTCAGTTGCCTGTGGTGTCCACCGGTGGTTGTGGGCCATTATTTGGGTATGCCAGCCCTGTAGTACCGCCAGTCATGGATGATGCAGCTTACCAGCGTATGTTCACCCCCACACACTTCAATAGCTTCTACAACAACCCGAACGGCAGTGTCGACCAACACCCACTGTCAAGTGCCAACCACTATGCAAAAGTGGCCAACTTTCCCAATTATCCTCACCCCCATCATCCAGGTCCTCATCCCTGCTATCCTCATGGAATCGTAGACCCTAGACCCATTTCTCCGAGTAGGCATTTACTGCCAGGAAGCATTGTTAATTTCCACAGAATGTCTCCGCACCTGGAACTTCACTCCCCGGGTGCTGATCACCTAAGTAATGGCCAACTGAGCCCTGGCAGCGCTGGGGCCCTCAGCCCTGGAGGTTCTTCCCATGGCAGAGGTTACCGTTCCTTGCCCTATCCGCTCAAGAAGAAGGATGGCAAGATGCACTATGAGTGCAACGTTTGTTACAAGTCCTTTGGTCAGCTGTCCAATCTAAAGGTCCACCTGCGGACCCATTCTGGAGAACGACCCTTCAAGTGCAGCGTCTGTTCAAAGAGCTTTACCCAACTGGCCCACTTACAGAAGCACAACCTGGTGCACACGGGAGAGAAGCCGCACGAGTGTAGCATCTGTCTGAAGCGCTTCAGCAGCACCAGCAACCTGAAGACCCACTTGCGGCTGCACAGTGGCCAGAAGCCGTATGCTTGCGACCTATGCCCAGCCAGGTTCACCCAATTCGTGCACTTAAAGCTGCACAAGCGCCTTCACACGAACGATCGGCCATACACTTGCCGTTCGTGTAAAAAGAAGTACATTAGTGGTAGTGGCCTTAGAACTCACTGGAAGACAACCAATTGTGAACCAAACCCCATTGTTAAGGGTTCAGAAAAATTCCCACTAAACTGCGATTTTATGTCTTCCACGTCATCCAATGACAGTGACAAGGATTGCAGGTCCATTGACATGGGTAGCCCGCCACCCAAAGACTTGGACAAGATGAGCGAAGGCATCGAGTCGCCCCATTCCCACGAGTCATACGAGTCCAGAAGCCTGGAGCTCAAGAGTTCCAGTAGTGCACCTTCATCGCCAGATGATCAACACCTGGCCAAATTGCGTGCTCAAGTGCCCGACCATTGTGAGGACATTGATGTGGGCAGTCCGCAACCGAGGAACATATCCAGGTCGGTGGACCACGAGAGAATGTCTCCTGACTATAGTCGGGGAGAGGCGTTATACAGGGGTCCGCACCCATATGATTTTCACCTAGCCAATGCCCACTATCAGGAGAACGAGTCTGGGGATGCACGTTCCAAACTGCTAACCAGGCCACAGAAGGGAGGTGCCAACAGCAGACCGACGTCGCCAGCCTGTCACATGGAAGCAAGCCTTCCAAAGACTGTTAAGTGCGAGGACAGCGTTATGGAAAGTGAACAATCAAGGACAAGAAGCATCGCTCAAGAAGATTGATCATATCACTTGTTGACGAGTTGATCTTCATAAGGACCTGGAACACCTCGTTCACACAAACGAGGATTAATTACCGTTGCCGAATATGGTAAAAAGGACTCATATGGCAAAACTGACAATATGGCGTGTGTAAGGACTTTTACTGAACACCTGAAAATTGTGGCATTTAGGAACGGATCGACCATTGCAAGATGTGTGATCCGTCATATTTATTAAACAGAAGGGAGCTCAGGTGTTTTCTCTATCTTCTAGCCTGTTAGTGAGCGATGATAAAATTATTTGACCATCGCGTTTTTATTTAATTCGCCATAAGCATCAAATATAACTGCGTATATTTGTATATTTTATATATGCGTGTGATCTCAAAGATACATTCCCGGTATTAATTTCCTTGCTCGTTTTTTAATCAAAATGCTTAGAGGGAGGCTTAAAATTATAAAGTTTTTTGACAAACGTGAAAAGCTAAAGTGCGGATCTTTCAGGATTTACTATCATAGTTATCCTATAAATTACCAAAACGTTCTTGGTGGTTAAAACATTGAAAGTAAGATGTATTATTGTAATGTATTATTTTATCATCGAGTTTTTGAAACGGTGTGGCAAACTTGTAAGACTGTCTGTATCGATGCAAAACTCTATATTAATATAAGCGTTATTAACAACAAATTTATACTTTTCTCCATTATTTATAAATACGATCTCAAAAGTCAACAAACCGATTTTATAGCAGTCAAATAACAAGTAATTTTTTACTTAATAAGCAAATTCAATTGTACATACCATTGTTCTATCAGATAAATCTTTGGAAGTTTGAGATTGTCCAAAATACATTTTTTAACTGCAAAGAAAAAAAATAGCCAAAAGTGATCAAAAATTGAAATTCAGCAAACTGCTCAAAAATGCCACATTCAGATGTTTTCACTAGACAAAATCAGGGTTTTATTTAACATGTTTTTATTCATAATTTTCTGGCATCATACAGCGATCTTTGGTCGCATTTTTTAAAAAATTGTTTAACGCCAACTGACCATTGCACATATGACGTGTTTGGGGTTGTCAAAAATATAGCAATTTACTAGCCGAAAGTGATCAAAAAAGTATACAGCAAACTTCTCAGAAATGCCACATTCAGATGTTTTCACATCTTGTTTTATCTTTGTAAATTTGTGTACTTTTTACATTTAATATTTTTCTCTCAATTTTGAGATCAAAAAATATTTTTTTGGAAGCATCATACAGTAAACAGTGATCTTTGGTCGCATTTTTAATTGTTGTATATAACAAACTGACCAACTGACAAACTGACAAGATGAATACATTACACACAACGTTCAAGTTATTCATAAATATTCAACTATGTTCAATATGCTCAATTATCTTCGTAGAATAATATCATTAAAATCGCAATATTAATGCATTCATGTGAGATATTGTGTGCACCAGAATTCAAAAAACCATATTTTCCGAATACATTTAGGGTTTTCGCTCTTTAGGTATATACGTTCTGAAACTAACTACAATTAATTTGTTAGAGAATGTTTAACCGTTTCAGCACTGCAACCTAATCTATTAAGAACTGTATAATATATATACTCTCCTGTTCCCTTTTCTGTCAGAAAAAGATCCCGCACATATATGCAACTTTGTGTTGTACGTTTTGTATCCTCTTTGTAAGAGATGTTTATTGTATGCATTATGCACAAATTTTCCGTTCTGCAATTTTAGAATAAAATGCTGAGATTTTTGCATCGCTATATGCTGCATATTTTAGGTCAATATCATCATACGTTACTGATCTGATAATGTAATAGTTCAAATATGGATTGTATACTTTGAAATATTATTGTTACAGGGCGTCCATAAAGACAGTAATTGTTTGGAAAAGTAATTTCCTATGATTAAACACTTTCGTGGACGCTCTGTTTATTCATATAGCCATAATCTAGGGCTGCATTAGAGAATAGGGTATTGCATTTTATTTTCCATTGATGTTAAAAAAATTACAGGTGGCATTATTATTATGTCGGTAGAGGCATAAAAAGTGTGAATGTTTTATCACAAAGACCAAGTTGAAATCACGATGAAATTTTTAAACAAACTCTTTTAATAAATTGCTAACTGAGATTCTTTTATAAACTGGCACCGAACTTTGGTGCACAAATTCATTGTGGTCTAGTATGTAGTATTGGTATTATTTATAAAACAAATTTTAATTCTGTGATAAATCTTCTGTGCTTATCAAAATTGCATCTGAGGACGGCTCAAGCACTGCCTTACAAGAAGAATTTGCAGAAGCGTAGATTAGAATTTTTGTATTATTATTATTAAGAGCGTAGTACAAATTTAAATGCTATTTTCATAAACATTCCGATATTGATGATAATGTCACATTGTTAATGCAGTGTTTTTATGCAAAGATTCCCTTAGGAATTTTGACCAGTTTCCATACTTTTGTAAACAAAGTTTATTTAGCAGCCTTAAATATTTGTATGTCCAGTGTAGATTCACTTCTCAGTTATCATGTTTAGAAATTTTAATCTATTTTATAATCTGTGAAAACTGCGGGCAGTTTCAAAAGCGTATTGTAAGAAATATAAAATTATGTTATTTTATTAAAAACAAAATGATTGCACATGTCTAGAAAATTTTCTTTTGTCAGAAACCCAAGTTGTTTTATTGTTAGCGAAATCCGACCTTGTTTGCGCAAATTGGGCTAACTTATCACATTTTTTGGTAACTTTCTTTAATTATAGCATTTGTTTTGGCCGTATAACGAAACATCGTGGGCCGTAAATCGAAAAAAGTGGCATAATTAAAAAAGGACGTTATAATGAAAAGTCGTATAAAGAGGGGCCGTATAGCGAGTTATAGGTGTACAAAAAAAATCTATTTTCCAAATGGCGCATGAAGCTTTTGCATCTTCTCAAGATTTCTGAACAATCGGCATTAGAATTCTTAAAACACAGCAAATAAATAATTTACTTTTTGGAATACAACAATAACGAGACGAACAACAACAACAAAATGATAAATCGGTGGTGTATAGGAATGTTATAATTCAAACACTGCCGTATCCTTCCACTTCGCGGATGGCTTTAGAAGTAAACAGGCCTCTTAACGTACTCACCAAGAGCATGTGATGCTGTTACTATAAAATAGTGCCGATAGGTAAAAAGTCAAATTTGACATTGAATTCCATTATATAGGTGATCTATGAACCCTACAAGTAAATTTTCAGACTATTTTTTTTCTAAAATTGTAACGTTTATTTACTTTTTTTATCGTCAGACATACTCTAGATCGACGGACAACGAATGAATGAAATAAAAAAGCACCTGATTTCAATATTAATTACAAGACACAAACAAAACACAAATTAGATGCCATTTTGAACAACATGAGTGAAGAAAAACCTTATTCCGATACCCCAGGAAGTGTACGGGACCATTAGCATTATATTTTAAATATGGCATCGCCCTTATTTCCATATTTCGAGTGTATTACTTGAACAAAACGTCGCAATACGTAAAACCTGCATTACAAGGGCGCGGCCATGTTGAAAATGCCACGTTAATGGCGAACACTACATCATGTGAGCCGGAATAATGCCAAATTCCAAATAGGGGATTGCGGTAAACAAATTAACTTTTGGGGGTGGGTTATTGCACTTTTTTTTACTTCGAATATTTCAACAGTGTGGGGTGATCCAAATATTGCATAATAATTGCGAATGTGGTCACATACTGTATAACGTACGCGATTTTATATTTTACATTGATGACGTTAGATAAAGACAATTGTAATTTTCTTACAACTTATAACACGATGTGGTATAAAAATCACGACTTTAAATTTTGATCGATTGCAACATGGATTTGATTGACAAGTAATAGTTTTTCAACCAGTGTTTATCTATCACATAATTGAAAAATAGAACCGTACTAACCACATTACACAAAACAAAATCGTCCATTAAAGCCGTCTTAAATCGTTTTACACACAATAAAACATGAGCTAATGCAAAACAAGAATCATTTTTAATTTTGCATGGAAGTAAGTAACGTTGCCCTAGAACTATTTGAGAATTTAAATGAATACAAACTTCAAGTTACCTTTTTTTTTGGACCACCCTCATTTCCCAAACAAGAGAAGTTGATATAAATTAGGCTAAAGTTAGCCAAGACGGAGAGTTAACAAGTGTTGAAGCCGAATGTACTATAACAACATCTTGGAATGCGACCAATTTAAACTTACTAACTTTAAGCAAAAAGGGGTGACGATTGCGTAAAAGTACAGATTGCTCAAATCAAATTAACGTCACCAATACACTTTGCTTAAATCTCCGCATATAAGGGCCATCCATAACGGTTTGAATGAGCCCAAATAAAAAACTGTCATCCCACCTGTGTTTATTTTTAAGTTGTATAGACGTTTATCAATCTGTATTTTAGTAAAAACGATAATGATTTAAGTTTATATAATTTGGTGGGAAATCCCACGTTGCAGGGATGTAAAAAAAAACAAGATGGCGGAGCATATTTCTATGATGTTTTAGTTACTTAAATATTTCAGAAATTATGAGGCATTTATGGAGGTTCCTTACTCCATTTAGAAGTTAATGAACCACAGATGGGAGGAAATCCTTTAAAAAGAAACTGAAATGGTCGTAGTTTAAGATTTTGAAACTATAATTATATTAATATAATTTGGTGGGAGATCCCACGTTGCAGATATACGTAAAATCCAAAATGGCGGAACAACATCCTGTGATTTTTTGTTTTAACACTTATTTATGAGGGATTGTGCCGGTTCCTTTGTCTAATTAGAACTTAATGAACTGTTAGGATAGTACAAGTTGTTATATTTTGAAACTTCAATGTGGATGACCCTTAATACGAAAATGTGACTTTATTTGCAAACACAACAACAAAAAACAGAGATACTTGCTTAGAAATGTCATTGAATTGTTGGAGAGAGACCAAGTTTCTGGGGAAACTGTTCAAAGCTGCTAATTAACAAAGCGTGTGAACAATCATAAAATAACTCGTATTTACAATTTACGTTAAAATATGGCTAGTGTGATGATTCTATTGGAACACTTGTCAAATTATTGCAATTATTAATATATATTTTTTTTTAAACTGTGGTAATTTCAAAATCACTACCGTTGCAGAAAAGCATTGTCATGAACTAGTCACAAACTCTTCTGAGTTTGGGAACAAGAAAAGATCGAAAAAATAGTCTGGAATTTTGCTTCTGACCACATTTTTTTATAAAGTTGGTGACTAATTAATGACTTTCTGTGTGGGTAATCTCCTGAGAAAAATTGCTGCTGATATTAACTATAGCTTAACCACATTTGCTGCATTATTAAAAGCAAGAAATATCTCATTAAAAGCAATTGCACTAAACATATTCCATATAAAGGCTAATTTTATCGATGAAAATTACCCTAATTGCATCGACCCAAATCCTACAAGGATGTTCTTCAATAAACCATTGAATTTTCGCATTTTAACAGAAAATTCTAATAAACAACGTTCAATTCTATTTTCGATATACTTGCATGTCTAACCTTGAAAAGTCTAGAAATAATTTCGCTACATAATTGCAAGAAAAAAAAGAAAGAAAAGCAGCGATACCAATAGTCACCAACTTGAGCAGGTTGGGCATAATTTCTTTAGAAATAAATGCCAAACCCTGCACAATTAAAAAAGAAAAACGTCACTTGGCAAATCCGAGCAACTGACAGTTCGTCAAATTTACAAGAAAAAATAAGGGGGGAAATCTAAAATGTAAAATGAAATGACTATACAATTAAGACAATGAAAATGACCTCACCAAACACAAAAAGGCAGTTAAGGAGGTCTGTTAACCTACTACAGGGCACAGAAAAAAAGCCCATTGTAGGTTAATACAAAAACAAAAATCTAAATAAGAAAAAAAAACAAGAAAAAAAACACAATGTACACGTTAACGAAACATTGTCTCCCACCGAGAACATTCTCCATAAAAACTAAACAAATTTAAAAAAAGACCTGCAAACCAGTAAATGGCTGTTGACAGAAGAGCTGTACATTTTGCACATCTCTCAAACGATAAGAAGATGCTGTGCATCGTTATATCAATTGGCACATGGTGAATTCAAGGCGAAAATATGAATTAGTACATGTTAAAAAAGCCATCAAGTTCCTAAATAGTATACACAAGATGGCATTGAAAACCGTTAATTTACCTTTTTAATTGGATTGGTTATGGGGAGAAACATGCTCAAATTTCCTGCAGAAAATCAACTGCACCATTGTCTAGATAAATACGAAAATATATTGAATGACAAGCTGAAAAACATGATTTTTGAACTTGTAGAAAATATGGACATTGAGACTAACCATTCGTCAGTCCAAATTGCCAAAATCTTATTTGACTGCAATTTTGTTTTAAGAAACTACAATAACTAGCATTTTATTCAGCTTACTTTTGCAACAGAATTGACCATTTTTTTAAAATGTTTAATGAAATTTATTTACTGCTGCCAGAAGGTGCATTTAGTACTTTGCATCGGCAAACTTAGCTCGGCCATCGATGTAGCAGCAATCTTCTCCTCAGAACCAATGCAAATTGTTAATTTTATAGTCACCATTTCCAATATTAAATGCTACGCACGTATGAAAACAAATAACAATGTAACGTTAAATTCTGTGCAAAAAAAAAAAAAAGACATTTGAAGTATGGCACTGAAATTGACAGTAGATTCGAATCAGGGCATTACCTTACTGGAGAAAACAAAAAACCACTTAAAAGATAAAAAATATTTCCAAATAAAATAAGTACAATTCACATGACACGTGTGGAATCAAGAGAGAATGAGATTCATAGATTGCGAGAAGGATTTTCTGAGTTCTCGGTGCTCAAAGGCTCATCGGACATTTCCTTAACAAACAATCTCATGCCATAATAGCCCATTTGTTCCACACTGAACACTTTTGTAATAAAGGGGATAAAATATAAAAGATAACTAATTACAACCTAATCAAATCCGAGATTCTGATTCTAGTTAAGTATAAGTATTAGCTGCTGCAGCTAGTGGACTCCAAAATCGGTTCTAGCTAAAGTCATCAGCTGCCATCAGATGCATATATTAAAAAAAAGACTTCTTAAAAATATGTATTTGAACAAAAATGAGCCAAATTTCCTCGCATAAATAACGACCATTCATGGAGCAATTAGAAACTCGTAACAATCGACTGAGATTCAATCCTCACCAGACTTAAGTAATCGGTTGTTTTTTCCTTGCCTGCAGAGAACTTTCAAAAATGTCGCTACCATTTTTATATTTTGAAACAGCTGACCTTGCTGTAAAAAAGATCATAACCACGCAGAAATTTTAAGTATCGATATTTTGTACGTAAGTTCAAACATTCTGTCAAGTAGAAATTAAGTAGCAGGTCTTAAAAACAGAAACCTTTTGCATATGCATAAGATAACAATAGGTTTCCCATAATCACAAGGTCAACCAGTTAAGTTTGGCGCCCAATTGGCTAACTATTAACAAATAACTAGCGCACACAAAATGAAAAAAATTCTATCAAAAAGAAAGTTATATGCCATACTTGCATGTGAGAACATAAAAGTTAAGAATTTCGTCTTTATCATGGCAAACCAGAACAAAATTTATTACAGCAGTATGCTTTTTTTATTTATTTTTGAACACTACAATAACTTTAATTATTAAAGTTCAGAAAGTAAAACTTTCCCTCAACCCACTTTTTGGTTCTCACTTTTGGACTTTGCAAATACGGTATCTAACCTCCTCTGTGTGCAGTACTTCTATTAATCAAATCTTCCGATTAAACAAAATAATAAAAACCGTTGGCAATTATTTTTGGAAAAATATTCCTGTCACTTCTCGAACCTTAGTCACTTGGAGTACCCAATCATTACGTAGAAGCCTGTTCTAAATAGGTCCAAAATAGACCTTCAAATAAACCAAATTTGTGCAAACCTAGTCGAAACTCGACAAACATCTTGTCACTGAACTCCTCCCGAGAAGCTGTAAGGAACAGTTAGCAGGCAAAAAAAATAAACCATCACAATCTGTGGCACAGGTCATGTAAAAACAAAATTCTACTATCGCTCGAATGTCCCGTGTGCTAAAACGTGAGCCGAGCTAGTCGTTAGGGTAGAAGATTGGCACCGACAGTTAGCTCGATAAAGACATGATGAAAAATAAGCAAATATAAAAAAAGAGCGAGAAGTGCGACAACTATTCAGCATTATAAAAAGCAAGGAAAGACAAGACGTTAACAAGTCGTTAAAGCCTCGAAATCGCCTGAAGAGTAGAGAAACATTAGTTGGCCGAGCTTTTGTCTTCTAAGATAATAACACGCACAAATGGAGCGATAGGCTGGTAGTTTGGTTACGAACCCCAATGGTCAGAGTCGGTGATATTGTTGCGGGAAGGCTTGGTTGGGAGGGCACTTGGTTAGTTGATTATCTTCGTAAGACCACGGTAACTGTATGTGTGTGTGCAGCTTTATCCACGAGCCCGTGCAAGGGTGGTGGCACGTGCGAGCGTTCAAAACGAGACACAGGATAGGTTAGTTGCCAGCCGTTGGCTAAAGGGGGTTACCACGTGTCAACAGAGAAAAAAAAAGAAAAATACGGAGGTTAGTTAGTGTCATTCTTATAATGTCAATAGTATCAATAATAATGAGAGAATATTAGGAAATAGCATGTAATTTTTTCTTTTTACTACGCAAATTGATTGCTGTTGTCACTAAGGGGATGCTAAAGTAAAGTATGCAATTTTAAGATTTATCTTCCTGAGTTTTTTTTTAAAAAAGTACAAATTTTTGCAATTTTACTTTATCATTCCCTTAAGGCCTCGCTTTGACAAAGTCAGGATAACTAGCATAAAACACAAGTTTATGAGCTCCATATTTGGACATTTTCAAAACTCAAAGCAGATTCTATTAAAATGAGCAGCAAAAAATTTAATTTTTTTAAATTGGTCAAGAATTACATGCACTTAAAAATGTCATGAATGCAGGCATCAGGTTTTCGTGAATTCAAGTCCAAATGTGTAGTTCACACCCGACTTTTTCAAAGCTGGGGCTTTAGATGTTATTATTCAGTAAACAGCAGGGAGTGCTATTAATTAATTTAGTCGATATTTCAACTAACAGTCATGTACCAAAGAAAAGACTTTGAAAGAAGCATTTCACCTGCACCGTTAAAATTGTGAGATTAAAAAGTTGGAAGGAGGCAATTAATTCATTGGCCACTGTCATTTGGTCCAGGTTTTGTGAAGCAAGAGCACAACATGAGAACATAGTGGGAACAAAATTAAGGGACATTACCGAAATGTGGAAAAGCGACCGCCATGCTCCACATTTCAGTCCTGTCAGCACATTTTAAAAGCAATACTGTCCATACTAATCACTTTTTTAAATTTTCAACAAAACTGCTTCCATTAGGATGTTACTATAACATCAACCCTCACAATACCCTTTTTTATATCACAATTAGTGACTCGGAAAACAATGGTTGATGGCGGTTTTGGGTGTCACATTAGCATCCATGCTGAGTAAAGTTGCACGAAGTGATGATAAAAACAAAAACAAAAAAAGCTTAAAAGAAATGAAGGGTGCCACGACTGTTAATTTTTGTGTTAAGCATTCATCAATAAGTTAGTATATCATTTTATTAGTAAAATGATAAGATGCTAAATATGGGGCATCTATCAGCGAGTTAGCTGTGCCCCCTTTTTCCCAAGTATATTTTTTGCACAAATGTCACCGATAATATTCCGGGTACAAATCTTACATTAATCCCTAAAACGAATGCAACTTATGAATAGAAATTACCTTGGCAAAACTCAAATCTTAAAATTTTCACAAGTTTTCTTTATTCCAAAGACGTGCATGAATGACCAAACTATACACATACAAAACAGCCTGAACCAAAAAAAAATTAATTTTCTTTGTTTTCAAAATTTTTGCCCTTAAATAGATGGGGTGAAAATAGAAATTTTACAAAAAAAAAAATATTTAACAGTAACAATACAATCACACAAAATGCAGCACCAGTATCATTTTGGTAAATATCAAACTGATGCGAGTGATAGTTTTCAGGAAATTTAACATACATAAATGTTTGGCATTTCCAACAAAATTTAGTACACGAGAGAGTGTGCTATGAAATTTTGTCAAGGAACAGCCGAGAAAAAGGGGTGGGAATTTGAGCAACTGTTATGAAAACAAAAAAAATAACATGAGCAAATTACTTAGAAAGAGACGAGGAGAAAAATAAGCCATGAAAAAGGAATCGATTGGAATATGGTAAGCTTACATTTCAACCTCGTCTCTAATTTGTATTTATAATTTATGTTTCACTCATTCAAATCCATTCACTCACCAACTTACGCTTGCATAGACATACAAATATACATAGATAACATTTATATATATATAAATTTTTTTCTTATAAAGATATATTGTTTGGTATAAAAATGGACAGATTTTATATTTGCATCCAGATATTTCACTTGGTCTCAAACATTCATTTTATCTAGTTTAAACCGTTTAAAAATTCTGGCAGAGAAGGGCAACGGATAACGATTGAACATGGACAAAATGCCATAAACAGAAAGAATTTTGAATATTAGTAATCTGAGATGCCCCTGCCAAGAAATACCGGTATTGTCAACATTTCTGTTCACCGAGGTGGAGAAGCATTAGCTCCAGAGCTGAATTTTTAAACAAAATTGTGGGTCGATCAAACAAAAATTGACCATTTCGATCTTCAGTGGTAACAGTCTCTCGTAGATATTGTAACCGTCCCTCTTTAAGAGGGGTAAATGAAGTGAAAATTACTTCACAAAAACTGGAATCAATGGCTAGATAATGACTAATGCTGAATGATTTGGGAATTTTGTGAATGCGAAATCCTCATTGAATGCAATGAGCAAATATTGACCAAAGTTGGATGAGAAATAAATAATTTTTTTTTTTAACTTGTGGCAAAATTGCAATCTACGCACCCCTGGTGCATACATTGTTTCACAGAAAATGCGTCTCAATTGCATAGAATGGTTATCGATCAATAGAAAGCAGCACAACTAACCTGAAGTTGAATCTACGAGAGAGAACCAGCCCTCTGATAGGGGTGCTCTCTTAAGCCCAAATGTCTTCTTTGCTTGGCAAAGGTACCTACATTTGAGGGCGACAAGACATGGAGGATGGTTAGTTAGTATAGCCCCATAATCAAATTAATAACAAACTGGCAAAGCCAAATCGAAATGAGTGGACAATGGGAACTACAGTCTAGAGGTTGAGGGCGGGAACATTGCACAGAATCACAAGCACATCAGTAGCCCGCTCGCTACATATTGCCAGAATGAAATTTAGCCAATCGATGCTCTCGGTGCTGAAGACTTCCCTTCCCCCCGTTTAAAGAAAGGAAAAGGTTGGGGCTTGCAAAAACGTTAGTCCCTTCAAATATTACATCTTTTTTTGTTCATATTAACGGCAGATGGCAACTGCAGCACCGAGTATGATTTTTGTGCAAACCCTTTGACAAAATGATCACACCAACGAGAAAATAAACATGGTATACTAAGGAAATATTCACCCTGTAATCCACCCACAAGATACATAGAGCAGTCACCTATATGCAAACAAACAACTAGTATAAAATAAAAAGATTGAAATAGGTGGGGGCATGGGAGGAAGTTTTGGGTTGGGGAAACATTATCAGTGTCAATATTTAAGAAAATGGGATAGAACAGATTGTTAATGTGTAAAAGACAGGCAAGGTCGTTAGAAGAAATGGGGTTATGAGCGAGTGTAACGATAAATCTACGAGGAAAGCCAGAAATTCTAAATTAAACTATTGGCCGATTAAATAGAATCACAGACCGATGGAATTGTGCACCTAAACTCAACTCTTAAAAGACAATTACTTAACGTAGGGAGAAAATATTTCTAGTTATGTAGGCCTGTTTTGTCAATTAAATAACGCTCATGCATGAAAACTTTCTAAAAACGAATTCAAACAACATTTTTATGATTTCAAAATAGTTTTAACTTTAAAATTTCTTTCAAATGGGCTCTGTTTAGCAAACCCATTGTTTCTTCGTTTAATTTATACAGCTTTGATATTAGTTCACATAACACTATAAAATGGGAATCTTTCATGTGGAAAAAACGCTATTCCCGAACATTTCTAAATGTGTTAGCACATAAAAATTGGTCCCTTTGTCGAACATTAAATTATTGTGAAACTAAAATTTAATTTAGAAGAATGGAAAGCATTCTAAGACAATTCAGTTTTTTTCTCCAGAAAAAGTAGATAAAAATTTACTGGGATCATGAGCTAGCTTAAAATTGTCTGCAATGCATCAGGGTGCAGCAATCTTAGTCATGTATATTGATTGAAACTAATGGTAAGGAGCAATTATTTCACTAAAACCGAATTCAAAAAGCCTAACTGGCAATACCTACACACTCTAAGGAGAATTACAAAGATTTTTCAAAGCCCCATAATAAATTTAAATACACAAAAACGATATAACAGGAATCCTCAACTGCACCTATCACATAAATATATCATAACAGGCTACAAATTTGTTTCGTATATATTGTATTGCACCATATGCAATTTCCCCTTTTTTTTTCTTGAATTTTTTTATGTTCGTATTTTATAATTCTGCCTTCGATATTCCAAAACTGATTTAAATGTTTCCAATAATAGTTGGGAATGCCCTCATCGTTTAATATTAAAAATACTTTCGATAACAGACATAAGAAGGCCTATAAATAATTTTAAGTGTACCTGCACTGTGATCAAAAAATGTATAGCTACACATTATCAAAAAAAAAAAAACTATGAATATCGTATATTATTTCGCAAGCGATATAAAGGTGAACCCACTAGATGCCCAAAACTACTGCAAAGGAATTTACTCAAGGCTCAACGTCATGTCATTATTGCACAAAAATATCTTGGTAAATAAGTAAAGACTCCTGTGTGGAGACTTTAGTTCCTAACTGCTCAACTAAGCTAATCAAAGTTGTCCTACCTTTTGCCGATAACGATAATTATCTACGGATAGCGTATATTCTGGACTAAGAGGTAGCAACAGAGAATAGAACAGAAGTAATGACTAAGGATTTGGAACAAAGCATTTGGGGAACATTTGAGTGGTAAATAACTATACACAAATGTACGAAATAACAAAGAAATGCCCTATGGAAACAAAATTAAAATAAAAAAAGGACGAAAATATATAAAGGTTTCATGTAATATATTTATATATATAATATATATTTGTGATGCTCTTTAACTTCGGAATGTTAACATCTCATCTCCACCCGGAGAATATATACATTTCATTTATTCCTATGGAGAGGGCAGGAATTCCAGTAAAGTCATGGCTGGGAGAAATTAGCAGGAAGAAAAAACGTTAAGCATGCCATAATTCTAGAGAGGTTTTTGTGAAAACGTGCAGGCGAAAAAGCATAACCAGCATTCAAAAAGTGTGTTAATCGTATTACGAGAAATTAGCTAGCACAATCTGTTAATTAAGAATCTGTATTGTGAAGTTGGGGCTGGTAAGGGAGGAAGGGGCTCAAATAACGGGGATAACAATTGAACAGACTAGAGCTACTCGAAGCAGATACAGATGACCACAGTGTTAAGTGTTATTTGTTTGATTATTGTCGTTATAACTAGAGTAACAGGGTGAAAGTTAACAATGAAAAAGGCAGAGACCGATTTTCGAAAAAATTATTTTTAGCAAGATTTGGGGGGGAGAAATGAGAAGCTGCTACAAGGTCTGCCAAGAGAAGCTCGGGTTGTACCAAAGGGGGAGAAAAAAGCCGTAAAACGGGAAAAATCGTCAAAATATAAGGTTGCCAATATGGCAAACCACATTAACAATAACATTAACAACAACAACGAGGAGAAACAAACTTAAACAAATCTCAACAGTCAGGTAGAATAGTTTCTCTCTCAATTTTCCAGCAACATTATAGAGATTCTCGTTAACATTTCAGGCTGGCAGCCAAAATCTTGAATGGGAGAGGTTTCTCGCCTTCGAGGCCCACCCCAAATTTCACTTGGATTTTTTTTTTGTGTTATTATTCCCAGAGAGATGGCGTTGTGCAAGTCACTGCACATCAAAAGCCACGTAGGCAAAATGGTAGACTCGTAGGTGGTCATCTTTTTCTGCACTGCATATTTTGGGCTCTCTTCTACAGTCTGTAGAGGTGTGTTTGTGATGATATTTTGTTGTAGTAGGTAGCTAAATAGTAGGTACAAATAAGTAGGTAGCTAGTGGGCAGTTGGGAGGAACGGCGCCTTCATCATACTTATCGTGCAAATAACCCACCAGCTCCACTGTGGTCGATGCCTGGATACTCCGCCAGGAGTGCGGGTGATAGGGTGGCGTACTGGTGATAATCCGCATAGGGCGCATACAGCAGACCAGCCTCTCCCGGTGCAATCAGCGGCGGCGGGCCCATGCCGTTGCTAAGTTGACCACTAACTGGAATGCGTGGGGATAAAATTAGAGGTGCTCCCAGAGGCGTGGTAGGCGAGCGTAGAGGCGAAGACAAGCTCATTGGCTGCGCCACCAAACGTGCCGTCTCTACAATAGAAACAAAAAAAAGTCGAAAACAAACGCAATTACAACGAACTCAAACTTTTGGTAGTCGGAGCATCGCCAAACGTTGTACAAATTTCAACAGAAAGCCAGTCCCTTTCTCGGGAAGAATTCCAAAAGCTGGCAATCTGAACTTGGTGGCCCAGATACTAATTTACGAGATAAGCATTCATTAGACAACGAATCTTCCAACTTACGCGTGGAAAGCTTTGCACTGCTGTCTCTGTAGGTGCCATTAATGATGGCCAATTCCATTAGCTGTCGCTTTTTAAGCTCATCTTCTCCATCAGCCTGAAAACGAAAATGAAAGCATGTGGTTAAAAAATAAAACCTTATTCGGCATTGGGCATAGGTATCCTTCCTGCAATTCTTAGATTGTGACACCGCTCATTTCGGCATTATAGCCAACAATTTACATTGAATTTTTCCAGTAATTATTAATATCCAGCATCATCAATATTTCTACATGTCAAAAGTGATGAATCGAACGGACATCTTCATTGCCGCTACGACTTTTTGAACAATGGCATACACATAACTTATTCAATTGCAGTGTTGTCCATGTTACACCATGCAACAAGTTAAAAAGCACTTCTTGGTGGGGTGATGCCGAGCACTGGCCATTGGCCAAACTTAATCGGATGTGCACGAGAAAAATAAATGACAAAGCCATCATCGGCTTACATCACGTAAAAACTTGTTAAAATGGGAGCCGTCAGTTTAAATTAAGGTGCCACGAAGTTAAACCAGGCTCGGGACATGTTAACGTAGGCACGCGCATTGGGAAATTACAATTTTAATAGTGGCGTAGTTTTAATTGACAAATCGAGCATGAAATCTGTAATCGAAACAAAAAGTGGTGGGAGAGACGTGGAGAAAAAATGTGAATAACCTTGCAAAACTGGTCAGACCTAAATTTTCAATATTAAAAAAAAAAGTTCTAATATTTCCACTTTTGACTCCACCTTAGCAATCACACTTCGACATTGATTTCGTTAATAAATCGAAAAACCTTGAATGTTAATCAGAAAATTAAGTTCACGAATCGATATATTAGTACACGCACCACACGTGCATTATAAATTCAACATAATCGATCGTCATTAGTGGTGATTTGTTCCCCGGCAGAATTTATAGTGGACCAGTGAAAACTAATCAGACAAACCACACATAAAATGTTTGCGGTTCCGAAATATAGCTACTTTTCAACACGTTCACATTCAAAACAAAAATGGCATTCGACTTACTGCAGGCACCAATAACTTCTTGATTTCTTCAACAGCTCTAGCCAATTTCATAATTGCTCGGTTAGCTGAATCTTCCACCGTGATGAGCACGTGCAACTCGTCGTTGAGATGTTCCCAGTTCGGTTTACCCCGATTCTGCTCTTCCTAGATTTGTATAATGAAAATAATGTACAAGCTCGTATTTGGTGAAACACCTCCTGTCCTTCCACCAAAGGACATTGGCACACTGGTTCTGGAAGGCTCATTGCCGTGAGAACTTTTACTACTGATGCCAGGTATACAACACTTAAATAGATGCACAAGTTCCCGTAAAGGGACCAGAAACTTGTAAAGTTGGTAAAATGAGATTGAAGAATATACAATTTGATTTGATTAAAGATCCACTTCATGACCACTATTTAGTTCTTAAAAGATGATTCAACATCAATAACTGGTCATTGAAGGAGCAACATATTGTAGTTACTAAACATTAGTTACAACGTGATATGTTACAAATTATTTTAAATTACATGCAATAAAAATTGCTGATTGATATGGGGATACCTTTTCCCTCTCGATTTCCAAATATGCAACTTTAAAAAAAAAAACAGCAAATTTTTCATAAAAAATAAAAGTTACCATGAAAAAGAAGCGGAAAATTTCTTACTCCCATTTCTCGCCTAAACATGTAGAAAGCACAAACGAAAAAGGACTAATGATGGCCTCTTAAAATTGTTATCATGGTACTTACACCAATGGCTGCTTGGATTATTAGAGTATAAGAAGATTCCAAAGGCAAGCGTGCAAAAAGAACTGGTATTAGTCAAGCATAATTACGGTTGAGAATGAAAACCCATCACATTTACTGCAGTGTTTGCAGGTATTTCAGAAGATGCTTAAACACTATTACAACAACCCTACGTGAAAATAAAAAGCACTCTCACCGATATTATTATTATATAGATAAAAAGCTTATCAAGTAGAAAAGTACCCGCGATGCACAAAAATGATAGAACATAAGACTGTAATTTAAACTTGAGCACTACAGTTAGACGCCTTTTGTTTTCTTAAAAACTGTCAATTTTTTAAATTTTTTTTTAAAGAACCCCATTTTTAACAACGATAAAAAGGGGGCTGAAAAGAGCCAGATAATCTCCTTCACCCTAGAGGCTAATAGTTGCAGCCGGAAACGCAGATTTCAGCAGAAGTGAATGTGCGCATGAGCACGGTTCTGATTTTTCGGCTGGAACTACTAGTTTTTCGCGTTCAGTGCTAAAACAGCAAGATATTCCAAAAGTAATCAAGTTATCTGCACGCCATCAACTTGTAGTTACAACTTAATAATTAATGAATGACAGCAAAAGCAGCTGGAATCTCAGACAAACCTTGAGCATTTAAGCTCAATGCCAACCAGCATTGTTATCTGGATAGTAACAAAATATCTTAGAAATTTTAAAATAAGAACACTGTTCAGTTCTAAACTACCAATGCAATAAAAGAATTCTATTAAGTATCATTTGCTGTGTAACATTGAATATTTAAGTCAAACAATGCAAACATTAGTACTTTTGTCTACGATATTACTTACAATTTCTTCGAATTCTGACATTCGAAAGTTATGAACTTGCATACATGCATTATAACAAACATAATATTTAAATTTGCAGATTGTTAGTCAATATGGCAAAACATACATTTTAAAATGTCAATGACTTTCACCATAGAATGTAAATTTAAAGCACCACAATGCAAAGTTAATTAAAGCTTACTATAGCAATACACACATGCATGCACTACACAAAATATGTAACGTCACTACAGCAGAAAAAGTCTTACCTTTTTCTTATCCCTCATTGAGCCCCGTCCTCGAACCATGATTTTACATCCAGTTTCTTGTTCTAGCTGTTTAGCTGTCATACCACGAGGTCCTAAAATCCTTCCCACAAAATTGAACTGAAATTCAAAAAATTAAAATTATTGCATCAATACAGAAATTCCGGTTGGCAGGCAGGCAAGCCCTGGATTTTTCATAATTTCCCATGGTTGAAATTTCCCTTTTCGTATAGCATGGAGATAGAGAAAAAGACACTGGGGAGGCAAATTAAAAAAGTTGAGCCACCTTTTAAACGGGATATGCATTGAAAAAGTTGTTTGCCGTCAATCACTTGTCAACGCAATGACTAGTGATTTATCATGACAAAATAAAAACTCCAAAAATGTAATCTCATTAATTCATCCATTTAAATCGCAAAACAAAAAAGACAAGAATGTGTGCAAGAAAGAGGGCTTTAACAAATGTGTCTTAGCTCTCCACAAAGCAAGCCTTCCTGGAAGAAAAAACGACAGAAATGCCAAGAAATGACTTGGCGTCAAAGCGAAAATGTAGGCGGCGTTGGCTCTATTGGGGTCACGGTGTTGAAATGTCCAAAAGTCATGTGGAATACAACAAGGATTTTCAATAAACAAAAACCTCAACACAGGATTATAAACTTTCATCAACGTTGGCTTGCGAATAGTCGAAACCACGACATAACACACATTACAACTCATCTGACAAAATGACCATGTCGATGACAACAAGAATTTGATTAAGATATCTACAAGCTGGAATTTAGTTTTGAAAATATTTTTCCATCTCGCTGCCACTCAATATTTATCGTTACAAATGTTTAACAAAAATTCCTCGTTTCAAATACAGCCTGTAGCATAAATAATGTAGCCAGTTAGCTCACCATAAATCATTAATCCGAAAGTAGTAAACAGGTTTACATACAAAGTGTTGTTGCATTGTTTTGTTAAATACTGAAAATACATTAACTTCAAAAATGGACATATGTGGTTTTAAAAATAATTAATGTGAAAATAAAGGAAATGCCATCGATTCTAAGATACTGCATTAAATCACAGTCAATGGCCAATAACTCAAAAAATCTAACAAATGCGTGGGTGAAGTCCCAAGAATAAATATGAAGAAATCTCAGAAGAGACTGGGTAAAGTCGCTATTTCTAGAAGTTGGAAAACGAGACTTGACTTAAATTTAGATGTAGCTACTTCAGTGCATATTTCACCTAATCCAAAAAAAATTCGGGAAAACTACTCAACTACCAATGACAATTAAAGCAGGTCTAGAGAATTTTGAAAGATGAAGCACATCTTTAGGTCACAGTGTCAACTTAAAATACAAGGGGTTTTGACAGTTCGCCAAACAAAGAAACGTGTTTTCTGTACGAATTCTCATGAATTTATTGTGCTTGATCACAGGAGCCAAACTACTAAAGAACAATTCGGCAAAGTAAGCACTTTCGTGAGTTTCGTAACATCTCTATTTCTTTTTTAACTTTCATGACATTAGCATTAACTTTTCATACTGTTTTTTTTTAAATAACCAGGTTATCCATCACTGAAAAACCTATTTACAATGAAAGCCAAACTTAATTTTATTGCAAACTGTTAGATTTGGCAAAACGAAAATGTTTTTACAACATCGCCATGTTTGTAACTGCGTTGCAACAGCTATATAGGTATACAGCCTATTGTTCATTATTCCTGCCTCGAGCTTATAATCCATGGCAATACCCATCTTGCTAATTTCAAGAATATATTACAAAAACAGGCATTGTTTTCGTATAATCATTTAGTGCTTTCAAACAGGGAAAACCATCTAACCATATATGCAACATTTAATTGAACCTCACAACAGACCTTGTCAACATCGACACGCAACAGAAACTATCATTAAGAAAACTGATGTTTGTGAAGAATAACTATTCCAGTAGTTGCCAAACGAATGCATATTATCAAATGTCTAGCATTATGACATTTAATATTTCTTATCAAGCGACGCCGACAATGGCAACCATTTTTTTTTCTTTTCCAGTTTCTTTCTAACCAATTTTAAAAATTGAACTTCTTGTCCTACATTTCCAAACAATAAAAGATGTATATAATTCCATCATTAATGATCATAAAGATACAAACATATTGAAGAATACCATTTCTACCACCACATGCAGAGAGTAAATGCAGAACAGGAACAACACACGCCATCTTCAGACCATTGAAATGCACAAAATGCCATAAAAAAATTAAACATGCAATTTTCTGCACAGACTCATAAAAGCTTTTCTTTCTTTGGTTTTAACAAAGCAAGAAGGACTTACCTGAAGTTAAAATTAACTACAAACGTATAAAAAGACGTATTTGCCTACAGGGTACCAAAACTCAAGATCCTCAACTGAAGAAGATTAAGATTAAGCGAGTTACAATTGTGGTCAAATTCCAAACTATACATTTTAAGTTATTGAATAGTGAATCAGTAGATGCTTCAATGGCTTCACAAACTGAAGATTTGTTCTACAAGTTTTTTTTTTTGGAAATAGGCCTGGCCCAACAACACTTAAGATTGCATCCAATAAGCATAATCAAAAGTTGTTCAGACTCAGTTGCATTTCTGAAAATTTTGCAATGTTCAACCATGCATTTCTGTTTCTTGAAACTATGCAATGTGATGAACAACACCATTCGGAAATTTTTTCAAGAAAACAATTGAAGGTTAAGGCAGACCTTAGTCTAGAATGCTCAGGGCAAGAATATAAGTGAAGATGCTGGTTTTCAGGGGTGGCTTTCGTAAACCCACACGAATCATTATAATCATGTGAACCCACGCCAAGGTGGTAAGACAGGTGGCCCAAAAATACCTAGGAAGTAGGACACGATAGGAAGGATGAATTTTAAGTGTGGACACAAACCCGAAAATCCCTCGCTATACGCCCTAGTGCAAACTTGAATTTTAAAAAAAAAATTGAATAAAATGGCACCATTAAGTCACTGGTATATAAAGTGTGGCCGTCAAATGGCCCACTGACAAATAATGACCCCCATTATCAAAAAATGCTTATTCCAAAACCCTTGTAACCGATAGATTAAAACCAAACTACACACCTAATCAACTAGTAGATTAGAATTGTTAAACACAAATTGTGGGATGCTAATTCGCTGCATTTTTTTTTAAAATCGTTAATTAAGAAAAGCATTTATTATTGTAGTACAGTCATGGTTGACTAAATCCAATTAACATACAAGCAATTAGACGTGGACGTCCATGTTTGACAACCTTTGAATTTGACAAGGATTTTATACTTTATAATTTACGTCATATCTACCAGCTAGTAATCATTACTTCCAAAATGGCAGCCGGATTTAACCCGCATCCTTTAAAAGTTTGTCATGTGAGGACATAACAAAAATTACAAGAGACTGTCACACGGACACGTTAAATTGTAACAGACACTGACTAGATATTTGAAATTTTGACAGTTACGTTGTTGGAGACTGTTTTTCGAGAACTACTTAAAAGTTATCCTTGTATACTTAGAAATTCAAAAAGCTGGTAACCAAGCCCAACCCGAAAAAGCGTAGCATGGGGCGTATTATATATTCAAAAACCAATTCGTAAAAAACGAAAAAAAATTTTTTTAAAAAAAACAGACCAACTAATTGGTAGGTTTATTCACGCTTCGGAGAACAATTTTGAAGGCATGAAATAGTGTTAGGCTGAGGGGTACAAACAAATTTATTGGCCACGCAAGAAGAGCATAAATCATGCCTGACATTTTGGTTACAGAAATTTAATATTAGCACCATTTTGGGATATCATCAAGCCAACAAAAAAAAATGATTTTTTTTTTTTTTTTTTAAACATCTGATGTATTTAACCATGCATCATTACACATTAAATTGCCTGAGCTAAAATAATGATTAATAACCGCCTCTATATAACACATTCAAAAAACCAATCACAGAAATCTTAATTCAATTAAACTCATTGTATACAGTCTGAAAATAAATGACATTGTAGAGGTTTCGTACCTAATCATTTCTGGAAAATGCTCCTACGTCAGTAGCGACTTAGACATAATTGTTAGATTGAATTTTTACTAAATCAGGAGTATTTCCAAAATATGGCGAACCAGAGTTGCGTAGCCCAGTTCCAGTTCTCATTCTCGAAATACGCGTTGAAATCTAACTTTGAAGTAGTTTGAGAACAACAATTGTACTGAAAAACAATTTCAGCAGTGCAGAAACAAGGTTTAGGATGGTCTTATGCAAAAGCGTTTAAAACGGGACAACTGCTTCAAATTGTGCACGATGATGCTAGGGGAGGGGGAAACATGCCTCATTGTTTCAAATTTTTTTTAAAACTACTCACAAACATGAATATTTGAAATGTGAAAAAAAAAGAAAAAAGGTGAGGAGTGGAATAGAAGGGTGCCACTTGATCAGTTATTCCCGATGGCCACTTCCGCATTGTTCGGCTCCGTTTCATCTCACAGTTGTTACCGCTTACATAAGCTTATAATTTATCAAAAATAACTCCAGGATTTGGCCAACAGGTGCAAACTAATATCAATGCATATAATAGCCAACGGCCGTGATGCTAAGCAGATGGAGAACAAGAAAGGTAGAATAGTGAACGAATGGCAAACTTCCCTGACATTGTTGAGTTCTTAAAAAATAATTTTCCCTGGCAATCCTACAAAATTACAATATGCCCGCCATCTTGTGTTCCTAAGTCACTCAGTCATGTTTTTAAATACAAATCACACTGTGCAGCAAATTAATCTGAGTTTTTACAGCCTTGCTGACCACCTTGGAATCGCACAATCTAATATCAAAACAGTTTTTCTCCATGCCATATCTAAATTAAAAACCATAACTAATTAAAATTACATTTTTAATTGGAGGATGGCGAATAAAATTTGTGGTGCAAAAAAAAAGAAAAAAAAGTTAATTGTTCAACATAATTTATTTTGGAGTTATAACAACCAACCACCAAAAATGTAATGTTGAATTTCACTGACTTATCAAAACTAAATCACTTTTCTTGAATCAATGGGTCATAATTTCTTTAATGACCAAAGAACATTAGATTACAGTTACCAGACAGGCATAAGAATTAAGAAACTGATGGCAGAAAATGCCACAAACTAAAAACTTTCAGTTTATGTAAGTTGCATGGTCGATATAATGGTTCAAACTACAAAGTTGCTCATTTAAAAATTACAACGTGCCACGTTTGATGTAAAAATCCAGACTTTGCTAAACATAACTAGCTATAAACGAAAGAACATTGAACCACCAACCATGGCATTTTTCAGTGATAAATTGCCACGTTTTTTTCTCTTAGTTTCTTAACACTACTCTATAAATCAAGATTTACAAAGCACACATGTTCAATGAAAATTTAAACTATTTAATAAGCACCAAAATAAAGTTGTCAAACTTTCAAGGCAAATGGCAGGCTAATCTGTAATCAAGTAACCCAACTATTTTGAAGTTTGCTCTCAATTAAAAACAAATATCAGTGTTAATAAGTCATTCGATGTCTATTTAGAAGAAAGAAAAAAAAATGCAAAGCCGCCAACAAGTTTTCAAATAAAAACAAAACAGGTTTGACTGCATTGCGAAACCTTTTTATTAAAATTTATGTCCGAGACAAATTTGACCGTTCATCCTCCCTTCAAGAAGCCCAACTATGGCCAAGTCAAAAATGATGGCTTTTAACTAGGTTTAATGACAATTGTCCCTTTACCCCCTTTTTCCACCTAATACATAAACGCCGAAACGATCACCTTCAAGTATGCAAATTTATCTAGCGGCGCCCAAGCATCATTTTTTAGAAAGTAATCTACCTTCCTGGGTCAAAGATCGTAATAACTTCAAAGGGAGTATGTAGAAATGAATACGATGTTGTAGATTAGATTTTCAGGAAGATAGGGCACTCCCAAAACCACATTTAGCAAAATCGCTAATCGAATATAGGCAATTGCATTTGATTTTTAAATCACATTTATAGAGAAAAGTTTTTATTAAACACATTTTCGCGATTTCCAACAGCAAAAACATCACGGAATGGATTTCATCCTAGCTGAAAACCGATTCGAATAGCATTTCTTTAGCCGCGCGAGTGCGCATGCGCAAGTCAAAAAGCGCGCACATGGAATCCATTCTGTGACCATAGCATCTTTGAAAAAACACTTGCAACGGTGCATTAATCAGTTAAATGTGAAATAATCAAATCTCGATTGCCAAGTTTTAAAAAGCAAGCAAAATTTACAAAACATTGTTAATGAAATAAGAAAATGACTAAGCAGTACTTACATCTGGATGTTCTTTTACAGGTACATAGACCTTTTCTGATTGGGCGACAATTGGTCCTTGGGCATCTGGAAGACTTAACGGCTCTTTTTTTGTGCCATTGATTTGAAATAAATTACCTCTGACTTGACAAATTTCTGAAAGAAAGAAGAAAAAAAATCAGTCCAATTAGAAGAATCACTAACGAGGCAACTAAACACCCACAGATTCGCTTAGATCAACATAATTAAGAAGCTAACAAAATGGCTAACAGCCATAATATCAGTTTAGCTCGACCGATTTAAACCGCAATAGGGATATAGCTGAAACATCAAACAGTATCGTCGCTCAAGGTTAACTTTATAAGGATGACAGCAGGGGGGTGGCCATGGTTTCAACAGGCAACCCAGTTAGGTTAACACACAGGTTCGTGGCTCCACGGGCGGTTTTGTTTATGAAAACTTGCTGGAACTTACAGTTCCTGTTTCTGGTTGAAACTTATCCAAAACTGCACCCAACTGTCAAAAGCTGGAAGCAGGGACACGTCAAAACTGAATTGGCTCTTCCACAGGACCAGGTTTGCGTGGAGTGCGGACGCCAGAAAACCTGGCAGGAAACAAGTAGATCCTAATTACCACCCTGGTGAGTCGTTAAGTGACAGAAACACCATGCCATGAGATGCGACTCCGGGGCTTACCGAAAACAAGTCTTGCACATGTCCCTTCTGAGGAACCATGTTCTTTCTGTCAAGTTGTAAAATCTGTTTGCACCGATCACTGCATCAGGGTGTCCATGAAATTTGCAGATAAACATTCAAGGATTTCAAGACACGTTTTCAAGTAACCCCTTTCACTATAAACTCCCACAAAAGTGGAAAACATCTAATAACATCATAACTGCCATTAATGTACTTAATTTGAAAACGTTTCCTCTATAAACAATACTTTTATAAGAATTTAATATTTTAAGTAAAACATACTTTTTGATAGTGAAATCACACTTTTCCTGCCCATATTCCTGTGTTTTACACAAACAAATGCGGGAACACAAGTGTCAAACTTTTTACAATTTCAAATTTTAAATTATTGACAATGTCCCATTCCACCCACTCTCCCCTACAGTATAACCTGTCTAAAAGCATACTTTTGGGACCGGTGACAAATATGCTTTTAGACAGGTTATTAATTTACACAGGTTCTACTGTTATGTGTTCTAGAATTTGTAAATAGCTTTTATCAGATTTTTCCAAATTATGTGTACGGTATAACCAATCTAAAAGCATACTATTGGGACCGGTGAAAAATATCCTTTTAGACAGGTTCTTTTGCACACGGGTCTCAAGTTGGAACTGGCACATTTTAGGCTTTCAGAGAGGTTATTAATTTACACAGGTTCTACTGTTATGTGTTCTACAGTTTGTAAAATTGTTTTTTATCAGATTTTTCCGATATGCCAAGACTGACAAGAAACTCCAGAATAAACATGAATTTTAAGCCCAATTCCCGATTTTCCAGGCAACTGGACACGTTACATTAAGTCTCCACACGGACCCAGAGGATGTTAATTCATGTCTAGCATATTCATCGCAAGTCCACCTCATAATTTCACAAAATATCCGACAAATAAGCACAACGTGCCATCACTACAAGGTGTCCAGAATTGCCAACCATCAATTTTAATTGAGAAGGGTGGGGGGGGGGATAAATATGTGTGGGTCAAGCAACGACGACCCACGTTGCAAAGAGCAAACAAAATTAGGGGCAATAATTCAACACAATTCATCGCAAAGCTTATTCAACTTCCTTACCCGGGGTCACGGGGGTTGTTTGGCGGCTCACGTGACTTTAGGCCTCCAATCCCTAAACCGCGATAATAGGACCATTAAAAGGCTTCGGGTTTGCATTAGTGCTTTTTTCCAATACCAAACAGGAATACTTAATGCATAAAAACCTGCGGCCAGGCAAACGTTTGGATAATGAGGAGGGTCACCCAATGAGCCATCTCCCATTCTGATTACTGAAGAATTTATCAAGAAATGAAAAAAAAAACAAGGAGTGGCCCAATGGAATGTCTAGGTCAATGGCATTAATATGCAGCTAGGAGTTTATGCACACACACCCCTCGTTGCCGCTCACGGCTACAGGGTCGCCTAAGGGTGATGCTGGTCACTCCAAGAGTGAGGGGTCTACAAAAAAAAATGTCTTTATACCCCACTTAATACACCCTCTTCCTTTACTTTATTAATCGAGTGAAACAGGTTTGCGTCCAGTCGAGGTATGTTGGATTTAATAAGTTTTGTGCGGCACAGACGGGTTAAAACCCTTAACTTTTCGGGGGTTGACGAGGAAATTAAGTTGGAGGTATAGGGTTGGAATGACGGCGGTTGGAGGGGTTAGGAGGCGGCATTTGGGAGGGGTGATGATGAGGGCAAGTGGTTAGGAATGATGGCCTTCACCTTGGAGTCAGTTCAAACACGACACGGCACTTAAAAAAATTTAAAGGTTGCCTCCATACACTGAGACTGCACACCTGTGCGGAGATTGCGATGAATGATATACAGGGTGTCCCCTTAAACCTGGCCTCACCCTCTAGTGTGTACGGTGTAGCAAACATTGGCGATTGGATTAAATTCGTACAAATTGTGAGCTTCTCGTATACAGGAATGGAGTCAGCATCTCGAATTTTGAGTCCAAAGAGACAAGTTTGATACTTTTGGATACCATTTTTGCAGCATACCGAATGTTCGTTTAGTTTTTACAAAGTATTCGTGAGTGAAATGTATGCTTAATGGGGCCAATGCCATGCACTAGCGTCATTTTTTTTAACCAACCTGCATAATTCAGCCTCACAAAGTTTGTCCCGAGCACCTGCTAGAAAATGGTTAAATAACGTAAGACGTTTCCTGGGTGAAGAAGAAATTCCAAAAAAGAAGCTTTAAGTTCGAGATGCAATGCAAATTGTTCAAGTTTACGTGCATGTCAAATTATGCCGACAAAATGTCAACCGATTATCACAATAACGTAACACGTGGCAATACTGCAGATGGAAAGGTGAAATATGTGAGAAAACAGCCCAGCACCTGTGACCCATTACCTGTATAATATAAAAGTAAATTTAACGTCGCCACTTATAAGTTACTTGAATTGGAAACGTATAGTCACAACCCTTAGTTGTAGTCATTAACAAAAGTTAGTAGTCACTAACAAAACAGGTCATGTGCATTTCAACCGATTCGGATGGAATTTAATGCAAATTGTTTTCAACTACAAGTTGACATCATATTCCGAGACTATGCAATTGGTGTTAAACAGTTGTGACAAACTATGAAACCATAAAGAAAGCAAATTTGGGTCCATAACTCCATTTATGATAACATTTGAATGTTCCATATTGATGTTAACTAAACAAACATTCAAATTTGTACATGAAGCATAATAAAAAAAAATTTCCATCAATTGCAAGATGATAAAAGTTAATATTCGCTAATCTGCTACTAATTTGAATACAAATTGAAAAATTCGCAAACAAGAAGGGTTTTGCAAAAGTAATGTGCAGAAAAACTTCACGAAATCTTCCAAATCCAAGGTGCGGTTATGTTTTTCATGCTGTTTCGCATGTTTATTTATTTCTTAGTCCCACGTGGAGTTTCTCCATTTCGTAACATTTGTAATTTTAGGAAAATTGGTGTAATTTATGTGTATGGGAAAACTGAGAACGTGTGACCAGAAAAAGATGTAACCCTACCAGGAAGTTGAATAAAAATTAAGCTAAAAACCTTGGCTGGATATCGAAGAACTTTATAACGCATATTTGCGAAGAAGGGTGCATGGCTCATAAACTAATAGCCTTCATAAAATAAATGTACAACACAATACCCCGCATTTTTATTTTTAGAGTAACCAAAGTTGTACAGTATGAACCAGAAAGTGCTTATTTTCTCAGAATTTGATAACTGAAGCTCTGTCGTAAGTTTCCAAGTAATGCAACGACATTTAGGTGGGACATGAATTTCTAATAAAAATTCAGTAAAGTTACATATTTTGCTGTAGGTTCATTGGCTAAACTAATAAGTGCAATTTTAAAATGCTAATTGTACAATATGTTCTTAGCTTAAATTGAATGCAAAACGTTGATTTTCTGACTGTTTAGGTGTACCAAAAAAGTTTAGTTCAACCAAACTTGGCAAAGTAACAGAAATGGGTTAAAAGTGGAAAACCTCGGTTAAAATTATTTATACATCAGCTGTCCAAAAATGCTACCAGAAGCTCGTTCTTTGTATCACTTCATCGACAGTGCATCTTTCAAAAACGTCACAAAAAAAGTCAAAACATGGAAACTTCGCATGTTTGTAAGATAGGAAGTGAAGGGTTCCGTGTTTAACTTACTCGTAGACCTTCACTACTTTATCACCATGGATTGTTTTATTTTCCCACACCCATTTCTGTGTTTTTCTATGAAAATGCCGTAAGTGTAGGGGGAGATTTGTTTAACAGCTAAGTGAAAGGGGAAAAAACTTCAAGTATGCATAAAAAGGCAAAAAAAAAAGTTACTACTTAAACATAAACCTGCCGGCATGTTAACAAAATCCATTTTCGACATAACAGTTCTTCAGAACCCAAAAATCCCTAGAGGTAGATGACCCTAAAAATATGAAAACTCCCTACTTCTAATAGAAAGCTGAAATTTGAAAACTCCCTACTTCTAATAGAAAGCTGAAATTTGACAAAACCATCGTATCTGAAATTTAAAATCCAGTATGGAAAGGAAAACTTAAAATGTTTAGATACATTCTATAAAACATTCTCTTCGACCAATATGCAAATTTGGTCTTGGGCATAAGCATCAGACATCTCCATTGGGGTGGTCCATAAATTATGTCACACTTTTTTTGCCTCTTTTTAAACAACCCACCCACCCCTTAGTCACAATTCCCCCATACCTTAGACACAATTGTCACAAAAAAACAAACAACACACCCACCCCCCTAGGTGTGACATAATTTTTGAATGGCCCCATTGTCATTTTAACAGGATTGCCCTAGCCACGCATACCAATGTTTCTCTATACATGAATTAGTGGTAGGGCATTTAGAATAACAGGACAGGTGCGCCATCTTTTCGCATGCTTTTAAAATGTCAAAGCATCAGAGAGTGTCCTCAGATGATCCTCTTGATGGGACATCGTCAACTCCAGCCAAAATACCAATCTCC
Organism: Julus scanicus; assembly: GCA_034698625.1. Taxonomy (NCBI): domain Eukaryota; kingdom Metazoa; phylum Arthropoda; class Diplopoda; order Julida; family Julidae; genus Julus; species Julus scanicus. The sequence goes on along the minus strand of JAQGBW010000251.1, from coordinate 1,517 downwards.
CCCTTTTTTCTCAAACTGCACCGGCTGACCCATGGGGGTAGACATTAACTTTGACAAGGAATGTTACATGGACAGACGACGTTTTCTGTAATTGGGACACTCACCCAGTGAGTGACCTCACTTGCTCCTCAGATGACCTTACACAATTCTTAGATAAAAACTCGATAAAAAATAACGTGACCAGGCTCAACATTCTCAAGGCCCGAAAGTTGGGGAAGAACTTGCACTCGCTCATAGGGCGAGTTGGGTTTTCAGTTTTCTGGGCACGTACTCAAAAAAATTGGCATGCAAAGGGGCGCCACGCAACCACAAAACAAGATTGAAAAAAAAAAAAAAAAAAAAAACTTATTCGATACATACATACATTCGACATTCTAACCCTCTTGGACATCCGAATAATTTGTCGCTTTAACTACGACTGTAGCAAAAACTTATAAAACCGGCAAATTCCAAATCTAATAAAATCCGAGTTCTTCCTGAAGTGGAATCTTTCAACAAAACTTGCACCACGGTTTTGTAAACTGTATAGGGCACTTATGTTTAGAGCTGGTACTAAGGGGTCAAGCAGCATTTGCTCAGAAGCATAAGAACTCTACAATAACATGTGAAATGTACTATCAAAGCAAATAAGGCACGAATAGACTAATCAATCACATAATCACCGGATGGATTTACAATGGAAGGTTAGCAGTCTGAATCTCATGCATACTAGGCCTAGTTTTCCTACGATTGTTCAGCCAAGTTAAGGGGGATTACAACCCTATCCCTTTCAATGGGTAAATTTGCAACGACACTCACAGCCAAACAAAAAGAGATTAAATTAAATAAAAATATTTTAAAATGGCTTGATGGATCAGCATGTGCATCATATTGTTGTTTTTCACTTTGAACTGGTAGAGTTTTAAAAAATAATAAACAAGTTAGAAAATGTCCGATAATTTGCATTCTCATGCTGCACGTGCTGGTAGTATGTGCAAATTAACGGACATTTTTCAAACTTGCTTATTAATTTTAAAAAAAATTACCAGTTTAAAGTAAAAAAACAACAATATGATGCACTTGCTGATCCATCAAGCTATTTTAAACTTTATTTTATCTCTTTATTTGGCTGTGAGTGTCGTTGCAAATTTACCCATTGAAAGGGATAAGGTTGTAATCCCCCTTAAGGCTGTCAGCCAGAGCCAGTTATTTGAAGATACTCAACTTATTCTCATACAGTTAGAAATCATGACGTCACCAGCCAATGAAATTCTAAAATTAGTAGAGAACAGTTGTTGTACGAAAAGAGACATTTCTTTGTTAAAAAGATTACTGCATTTTTTTTTACTTTTTCATGTAAAAAAAAATGCCTACATGGACAGGCACTACCAGTGGCGGCACTAGGGTTGGTGTCACCCGGTGTGGTAACTCATGGTGTCACCCCCCTCACGACACCCCATATATAGAGATCTCCTCCGAGTCCGCTCATTTTTGCTGATTTTTGTTGTTAAATTCACGTTTGCAAATCAAAATAGAAA
>JAQGBW010000250.1:0-50924 GCA_034698625.1 Julus scanicus | reverse complement strand
TCTTATTAACATTTACTATTTTTAACATGTTTATAGGATGTTTATATGTACTATTTTACAATATTTTTCCATGCATGCATGTACACTCAAAGTATTGATAGTTCCCGTGATTTTCACGGGTTACCGACTAGTCATCATAAATTCCACACATTTTCAGACATGCACATATGGATATATACATATAGTAGGTATATATTTGGGCCAGATACAACTTGTTCACCCAGGCCCACAGTACAGAAATCCTATGTCAAAAACGTCAGAAATGAGTGACCACTAATCAACAAATTCATTATAATTAATAAATCATTGTTAATGCTGGTAACGATATTGCTGTGTTAATTTAAACTTTATTATTTGGACAAAAAAAAAGCTAAATATGAATCTGAATCCTTTACTTATACAATGCTAAAATCGAAAAACCTATACTTATTTACAATTCATTTAGCGTCAGAAATGAGTACACAATAACCAAATTCCTTATATTTAATAGTTCGTTGCTAGTTTTGATTAATGTACCTGTGTTAATTGAAATTTTATTATTTGGATACATTTAATTTCGATAATAAGCTGAGTAGGAATTTGTCTTAATTTTCAAAAATTCCCTCTCATATTCAAGCCATTAAGTGACTTAATGTTGATGACTAATTTTTTGGTGGGACTGATTTTAAAAATTTTAAAAAATGGAATATTTACATTATGATCGACGAAAGAAATTGAGTTTGGAAATCACTACCAAATTGCGAGTTTATATTTCAGCACTTTTATACATTTTTTAACATAAATACGAAAACGTGAGTGGCTTTCACAAATACATAAACCAGAGGTGATGATGTCGCTATTGATGACACAATTTCCATTGCTTAAATGACAAACATGTCCTTGTCACATTTTCACGGTATTCCTTTAATATTTCATACAAATATAATATGCAATTTTGATAAATAATATTCGAAAACATAACATTACAATGTGCTATTAAAGTAGTTTTTTGATATTACGTGCACGTGATAATCTGTGGTTAATGTAGTGTAAAAGGGCTTTCATAAAGTACAAAAAATATAGGTATTAAAATTGCAAAATCATCCGAATGCAACCGTATCGAGTCAAGGACCTTTAGCACTCCCACGAATTACTTCAACCAGACTTCACTTTTTGTTTACTTTAATCAAACTTTCGTCCCATTTTCGATGGCGCAAAGGCCGAGTTTTGACCAGTTGAATTTGGAATGTTCACAATCTTTCATAACAGCGTTGCTGCGGTCAGAAGGCAAATTAAGGGAGCAAGGTTTCGTGATAAACAATATACTAAGTGCGCTTGTATACACACACATGTGAATAAAATCGTGATTAACTGTTGGTATAAAAAAAGTGAAACCATAAAGCGTTGAGTAATCATTTTAAGGATGGGTGGGTGGTCTTGCATTAACCAACAACAACATGCAAGCACCATATAGAAGAGTGTGCATGCCAAAAATCAAGACCCAACTAAAAGGTTGACTGCTGAGACTACATGGACAAAAAAGAATTAATTTTTCCAGTGTTATTCGTGTGTTTGTTTATTAAAATTGTGAATAGCGATGTCCAAGGCTAGTTATGGTGTGTTTAAGGTTATCACGGCAGGGGAGACGAAGATAAAAAGATTTTGAATGATAAGCTTATGGCAATTGCATGGAAAAATTTCAAAATCACAGCTAAACCACAGTAGACTAAAAAAAACGTAATCTTTGACATGTTACATTTTTAAAAGTATTCATACAGTTACCATGGAGCTGCCATGAAATACAGTACAATCTATGCCAGTTTTTCAACCAGTGTGCCGCAACACACTACTGTGCAGTGAAGGTTCTACCTTTTATTTCATTTAGAGGGATCACAACCCTATCCTTTTCAATGGGCCGGGTTTGCGAAGATACTCACAGCTGAATGAGGGAGGTTTGGGTGGGGGTGAGGATTATTTAGGGTGGTTTGATGGATCAGCAAGGGCATCATATTGTTGTTTTTTAATTTGAAATGGTAGATTTTTTAAAATTAATATACAAGTTTGAAAAATGTCCGTTATTTTGCACACGCTGCATGAGATAGGCAAGTTGTGAGTGCAAAAATTCAAATAATAATTTAATTTAAAAAAATGTACTAATTTGACGAGAAAAATGACACGATCAGTACCTTGCTAATTTATAAAGCTAATTTAAGCAATTTTTATCTTTTTGTAGTCTCAATTTGTTTGACTGTGAGTGTCTTTGCAAATTTCACCCATTGAAAGGGATGGGGTTGTAATCTCCCTTAACATTTTAGCATATAATTTAATGTTTAAGGGGGTCCACTTGCCATCGGGCAAGCTGCCCTGTCCAGGCCACCACTGGTCTGGAATAAGGGCATAAAGCGAAATTTTTACATAGAGGAATATAGAGCTCTGGGAAGGCAACATTTTTAATAAGGTTTCATAGTAAAACTTTAAAAAAAAAATATAGAATTTAAGAAGAATTTTATAAAATTTTTAGAACGGTTCAATACATGAGAAAAATTCTTCAGATTCTATAAAGATCCTTAAAAGGTTCATTCAGGATATTATGCTATATTGAATCTTCAAAGGTTTTTTTCAATACATTTTTAAAAACTGTATTAAATTAAAACGCTTAATAACGCTCTATATGAACATTTCTATCTTGGAATAAATAAAGATTTACGATGATTATATATGAGTTTTTTTTTATTTTGAAAGGTACTGCACAGGGTCAGCTACCTCTTTGAAAGGGAAAGCTAAGCCTCTTGAAATACCGCGTAAAGTGCTTTGGATTCTTGGAAATAAATAAAGGAAACTGAGTGAAGAAACTTATAAGCATGAACATCCCACAAAACCTTATAAACTAATCATACAATAGGAAACAATGACCTGTACAGTTGATTTAAAAGTGCACTGTGCTGAGGATCGAATGTCTGCCTGGTTTAATTGGTATCTACATTTATAAGTACACCAAAATAATTAAATTTGAAGTTACAATACAAATAATATCTAAGGAGAAACTGAGTTTGAAACTTTTCTATAAACAGTGAGAAAAAATACATACTAGAACAATTTCAGATTTTACATAATGACCTGAAATCATGAATAAAAACAATACATAAAAACACATAAATAGCACAGGGAATATAAGTTGTGGGTCAAAACGTTTGGGAATAAAAACTAGGAATATGATCCTAAAGTAATGTCTTTTTTTATTTGCTCAACAAGATTGGCAATTCTTTATTATGTCATCCAGATTTGTTAGAAATATACTGAAACATGTACTCAACGTGATGGTCTTTACTACTTTTCTGTAACTAATTTCAGATATTTTTAAAAAAAAATAATGTTCCCTGAATTATGAACATTTATTTGTGATTTACAGTAACCATTAATTGATGACACGTTACAGTAGAACCTGTCTAAAAGCAAACGGGAGAAATATGCTTTTAGACAGGTTTTATTTATAGACGGGTTACCAAGTCGGGACCGGTACATTTTATGCTTTTAGAGAGGTTATTCATTTACACAGGATGCGTCTAGATAGGTTCTATTGCATAGGAAATGTTTACATATGATCACCATTTAATATACTTGTCACGAAATATTGTTTTTAATAACGGCACATGAATTCAAAGTTGAACTAAAGTTTGTCATATTTGGAAGCCCTTTCCAAACCATAATATGTAAAGTGAAAGAATATTCTGTGTTAATAATCAAAAGGGTTAGTTTCTCCAATTCTCCAAGTTTACTGACCTACACTTTCAATACTTATTTCGAGATACCATAGCTGATATTTCACAGCAAGCTGAGAAATTCAATCGTAAGCTGTAAATACGATTAGCACTAAGTTGCCACTTGTTAAAAAAAAAAGTATCCGCCAATTTGAAATAATTTGAGTCCACGGTTTCCAAAGATCCAAATACTGAACTTGAAAACGCCCAACGGTGCTTGGAAAGTACAAGCGGCTTAATGACCCGTATATAATTAAAAAGGGTACCTGGTTTTCCACGAAAGGTACGAGGAATCGTTGCAACAGCTATTGAATAGAAAATTGTTTACCAGTAAGAAGGAGGAAAACCAGCCGATGAATAATCATCATCCTTATCATCATCATATAAGCAATAGCAGCAATTATGAAGTCATGTTACTGCCTGCCATTGGCTACATCCGGGGGTTTGTACTACCCCTAGACAAAAGCGTATATAAAGACGACTGTGCATTACCCAAGCTATTCCACTTGTCTACTCAAACTTGGACACAAGATTTGATTTGAAGATATTTCTTTGAGCTTTAGAAAAACTCTTACAACATGCAATTCTTGGCTATTTGCGCTTTACTACTCTGCTCCACGGCAATTGTAAGTATGCTGCCCTTTGCTATTTTTCAACGTTTTAGTCCCATAAGAATGTAGAAATTTTGGAATGTTCATATAATGATTATTATTATAATCTTAATCAAAATTTTGTCTCATACAACTCGCAAGCCCTTTATACTTCTAATGCAGTACATGAGACCGTCCAAAAGTTAGGGCACTAATCAAAAAGCAAACATACATCTTGGCATTATTCTGTACTTTATGACCGACCTTATGCTCTTAAAATAGAGCTCCAGCTTAATTTTTCTGAAAGCAACATTTTTGAATACGTTCCTCAAAAGCAAATTGTTACTTAAAATACACTTAATTTTTAATTTTCTATTCTGAAATGTTCATGTTCCAATGTGCAATGTACTCGGCCTAGTCATTGCGGAATAAATTTATTTCAATGTCAGTGTTTTGTTTTTTCGCTTTTTTTGTTATAGTGACTAGATATTTAACAGTTTTAACACGTACGAAGAAAAAAAAAGAAAAAAAGCACAAGCTTTCACTAATATACTTTTTATATTATCATTGGCAAGGCGGCATTTTTGCCTTTTAGGCATTGGGCCCTCAAAAATCCATCAGGCTTTTTGTAGCCTCTTTCTAATTTTGAAATTCAAATGGTTGCATCTGAAGTAATGTTAACTCAGCAGTCCCATTAAATGACTGAAAAAGTGTTGTAGCAAATGAAAGGCGACAAAAGACCCACCCTGAACTACTGTCGAAAGTGAACAGTTCAAAAACATGACAACCATGTTTTTTGGTCACGTTTGGAATGTGCTTATCTCCATCAACGTCTTGAGAAAGACATGTCTAGGGCATCGCAAACACCAAAAAAAATGTTTAACAAAATAATGCTAAAATGTTGTCAGGTCTATTTAACCTCAAAATTTTGTAATGAGATGCTGGGGCTGTTGTTAACTTTGATAAGCCTCTAGGGACGCTTCCAATCTTTGTCATTGAAAATGGGGCTTCGGTTGACCTGCATTTTTCTTGCAATAACACACTTACTAGTTTTTTGTTATTGAAGTTTTTCTACTTTTACAGGTGTTGGCAGATTACGATGACAATCTTCCTTGCGATGGTGACTTGGATTGTAAAACAGACGAATGTTGTGTCCTGTCCTTTCTTGGAGATATCAAAGTGTAATTTCATTAACAATAATTAACTTCTTTTTTCCCTCGTATTAGAATTTTTATTCTTATTAATTACAATAAAAATTACTCATTCAGGTGTCGGGAAATAGGAGATGATCACGGTGATCTTTGCGGAGGCCAGTACTTTTGCCCAATCTGTGGAAGAAACTTGGACTGCGTTGCTGCACCTCAGGTAAAGCCACTTATGGAAACTTTGAAATACTTTGTATAACTTTGAAAAAATATTTTTGCTTGACGTTTTGTTTTTGTGTTTTATATAGGCAAACGAATTACACGGATGTGCTCATCCAGCCAATGGAACCTGTGTCCGAAGACAACGACAAAGATTCTAAAAACTTTTCACGTTTTTAACATTACACCACTTACTTTTTAAAAATAAAACATGCTTTTTTTTTCTAAGAAATCTTGTTTGATTGCTGTTTTTATCGCGTTTTAGTTGTAAACTACTGGAGAGAACTTTATAATGCTCCATGTCTTTCTAAAAAACAATTTTTCAGTATAAAAATAAGTTAAATAGTACAAGAATTACTGGAATAGTCAAACTCGTTTGTAATCTGTGTTGATAACGATCGCCATTGACGTAAAACATATTAGGCGTTTCAACAATTTTTGTAATTTCAGCATTCATTGAAATTAATAAGGGAACACCCTTCGATACCTAGAATCATTATCAACTAAAATTTCATAACGAGGTAGCATTAAATTCAAGGAAGTGTTCTAATGATCCATGTCGACGATGTCTAGATCAAGCCGTTTTTGAACTTTAGCGAAACATGCAAAACAATCTAATTAATTAAATTTAGTGATAAACATATCCATTACGTCTAGAAAAGATTAATCATTTTCATGCAAATTCGTTGGTTGAAAAATTCAAATTTTTTAAACCCTGACACCTGAACACCTGCAGGTAAATGTTGCGTGACGTTTTTCATATTCACCTGGCGGCAGTTTTTACTACAATAACTTTTTATTACATTTTTTTTCTCTTTTAATTCGCCTTGACCTAGTCTAGGGATTTTGACATTGGACAGCCCCATGAAATCGTGTTATCCCCCCTTCCCCTCCCTTTTCCCCTAACTGCATTTTTTAATCGCAGGTATTAACCAGCTTACAGAACATTACGAATTACGATTAAAATCAACGATTAAATCTCTGAATTCGATTAAAGCTAAAAAGTATAAATCTGATAGCTTTAACCAATTTCGTCAAATGGTTCCTGAAAACCAAGTTTTGAGAATAAAAAAAATTCACGACAGAACTTAAAATGCAAATGTTGACTTTAAATGTCAATTTTTAATAGAACTAGTGTCACTAGTTGTTGCTGACATCTAAATAAAACGGATACGATTTACGCCAACCGAATTTTAATAGAAATGGATTTTCGTTTAAATGTTATACAGCAACAGCAACTGCCAATGGCTACTTCGGAGAGGTAAATTAAAAACGTCCTTGGCGTGTTTAAAACGTTCGATTCATTTAAAAATGGTTGTAAGCCTACCTGTTGTTTATGAACGTCGTCTTGTTAATACTATCGTTTACGAAGAACCATTAATAATACATTATTTATAAGTCGTGTTAAATCGAGCGAAGAAATAAATTTGGAAAAAAACCACAGTTTAAATTCGAAAATGGGGCTAGGCGTAATATTCTCAGAATGTGGAAAATGGAACGTTTTCGAATATTTTGGAACAGCCGATAAAATCTGTTTATTAATAACGACTTTAGCCTTCAACGCAAGTAGAATTTAAAACCAAGGGTCAAAGTTGAGCCATGTTGCTTATAACGGAGTTGGGTGAAGGAGGTTCAAAGAACAAAATCATCTAGACAAATCACAGTCAACATTTCAGACATTTTGTCTTAATTACATTCAAGAAAAAACCCATCAATTTTCGGATGTTTTTTTATTTATTTAACTAGGAGTTGATTGATTACTGGAAATGGGCAATACACAGATGTCGAGTGGATGACACCAAAAGGTGGTATTTGACTTTCTGAACCAGCCTACATTTTAGTTTGATTTTAATAGCATTTTGGCCTAATTAATTCTGTTGATTATGAATTTGTACTAATCAACCTAGATGAAGTACGAAAATTTCCACGAAATGAAACCCTATATAAATCGCAAAAAAATAAAAAATTAATGCCAAAGATAATAGCCACTTTTTATTTATTTGTAGCAGTATTATTGCCAAATAGTTCGGAACATACTGTAATTAACAAAAAAAAAATGTTTATTTTTTAACCGCTTTGTGTATTTTTTTTATGATTCCAAGGTTGTTTTAGCTTTTAATTTGGTCAATTAGCATTAAAACAATGGGTGATCTCTTCGACCTTAGATGTAAAAATCAATCGAGTGGACATCCCAAAATTTGAAAAAACAATTCTTTTTTTCTTTTCCCTCAGGATTTTTTCATTGTCACGTGTGACGTGAAAATACCGTTTCAAAGCACTTCCTTTTTACTCATTGGCAGCACTGTTAACCCCTTAATTCACCTTGAGCAATAGTAACATAGTATATCAATAGATTGGACTAATTGCAACGAACCTGTACCTAAGTTTGTACGTCATGTTAAACCTGCATCCGTGGGGAAAAATCCATGCTTGACTAACATAGAAGCTAGTTTTCATATCAGAAATATTTGCTGATGGCGAAACCTATAAAATTGTCCTGGTATTGTGAAAAAATAAAAACCAAAAAAGGATTTCCCCTCACACATTACAAAAGTAGAAATATTTTTTGACGCCAATGTCCTGCATGGAGAAAGTCATGAGCAAACCGTTATTGCCGCCATTTGTGTTCCAAAATTACGTACAGTCCGCCTAAGCGTACATAGTATATTTAAAAAATATCAAAGAACAGGTAACATTTCGCAGCTTGTAACAAATTAAATCCATGTATTTAATCTCATGAGCTTGAGACGAAGCTGCATCTCAAGTTCCAGATGTATACCACAGCTGCACAGAAAAATTGCCAAGTCGATCTCAAGACAGCCAAATATGAGACTCTCCCACATACGACAGTTTCTCAAATCACATGAGCTTGAGACAGATCTGTGTCTCAAGTACAAGATGCATACCACAGCTGCACAGAAAAAACGCCAAGACGAGCACACAACAGCCAAATGCGAGATGCTCTTGAGGTTTAGCTTATGCTTGAGGCGTGGCTTAGATGAGACAAAGCTTGAGCTTCACTTTTTTACCAACTGTGGTAAGGGGCAAAGAAACAAGTTGTTTTCACACAAATTAGAAAATTTTCATATGGAATGTGTATATACCTGTGAAAAAGACACCAGAAACATGTTATTGCACGCGCAGAACATATAGGGGAGGCCGGGGCACAGTGGGTACACTTTTTAGAATTCATTTTTATTGGGAAAAAATATTTAACTTGTAGCATTTTAAAAGAATAACAGGATGCCATCGTTTTAGAGCTACTAGTTTTTTTGCTATAAAAGATTAAAGTTGGTTGTAGAGACTATCCCACTGTGCCCCTTTACCGGGACACAGTCATATTTTCACTGCTTACTTGTCCAAATGTGGTTTTTTCTATGATTGCAAAGTTGTGAACGATTTTTTCTTTAAAACATAAATTTAAACATGGTTTTTATTTAAAGTTATGATTAATGAGAAAATATGAAAATAATTTCCAAAAACATTAATTGGGGTATGCTGGGACATGTCTCACTGTACCCCATAATGCTGTGATCCAATGTACCCCGTATAACCAATTTGATTTGAATAAGGCCTTACAGCTGACCACATGGCTAATTATCATAAACTTTAGTTTGAAATTATAGCTGGATATATACACTTGTCAATGGTATATAGCAGCATTACTGATGTTTTATAATTGCACCTAGAATAAAAATCCAATTGCGATTTGAATAATTACTTTTCAAGAACAAAAACTTTAACTGCAAATATTTTCTTCTAAACTTGTTTCAGATCGCAGAAACTTTGGTTAATGAAAGAGTGCTGCATACAACTTCTTTGCAAATTAAAAGCAATGGGATGCTGATAAAACCTGATTTTATAAAGACGTTGTACCACTGTGCCCCGTGTCCCACTGGGCCCCGGTCTTCCCTACAGGATGGCTTACTTTCCAAGGTTTTCCACGATCAATCTTTTTTTAAAAGCTCAAAAATTTTAATAACATCCATTTCTTGTGAAAAATTTAATCAGGCCAATATACTGAAACTAACACACTGGTACTCAAGCATAAAATTATAAATGCATATAGTAATTGTACTTAATTAATGACAAGGTTTATCTTCATCAATTCCCAATGTATACTCTCGCAAGCAAGGTCGGATGTTTATACTTATTAGTATGCTAGAAAAATCTGTTTAATTTCAAAATATAAATGCAAAACGATCAACTTGAAACTATGACCGAGACTGATTTTCAAATTGAATTATTACTAAACTTATAAAAAAAAAACCTTAAAAAGTAATGTTTATGATTTGGACAGTATTAAATTAAGCATATTGAAAAACACGACCCGTTTAGTACCGGCCCTGCTGATATTGCCCTCCCCTAATTACCCCCTAGTGATTTACTGTATTAAGCGTTTTTAACTTTTAAAGTAGAACGTTGACCTTATTTTCATGAAATACATAAGAAGGTTTTTCTAGTTTGTTGTGGTTTATAGCCAGTAGGGAGAAAGTTAATTATTGACAAGCTGACAGAAATGTAGGAGCGGGACAAATATACATTGCATATAATGTATATATGAAATATATTAGGAAAACAAAACTTAAGGCGATAACAATTGAACTTGACCAAGAAATACATATTTGCTATTTGTCATGGATTGAGAAGAATGGAAGGTGAGTCCACCCATATCTTGTGTTCACAATGACACAAATGCGCAGACAAGGTTTCTAAGATGGAACAAGCATGGAATGCCTTCAGCGACAATCAACCTCCAAACACTTGGACGTTATCTTGAACTAAATTACTTTGCAGAAATTCAGATTATTCCGTAAAAATGTTGCACTAAATTTTCATTGTGCCTTAATTAGGCAAAATTCATATATTGATATACGAGGGACGGTCAAAATGTAATGCATATTCGTTTATTATTCGAAAAGCAGATGTCGTACAGAAAAACTTAAAAAAGCTATTTTAAAGAGAAGAAAATTTGCTATTTTTCAATGTAGGACTCGAGTTTGTTGACACATTTATCCCATTGTTTGATGAGATTGTTTATACCCATCTCGTAAAATGCGTTATGTTGGCTATGCAAATATTGCCACTAATCGACGTTTTCAGACGACCACTTCTCTTTTTGTCAGTTACAGTTTTGCGTCCTTTCTTAAAATTTGAACATCATGTCTGTACTGTACTTTGTGAAACACATTTGTCATCATAAGCTGCTAACATTTTACTATAAATTTCACTTGGTTTCATGCCTTTCAACACTGAAAAACACTTCGTTGTTCCTCTCGCGTGAATGCTTTCAAGCGACGCGCCATTTTGTTTATGATGTTTTGTTCAAAATTCTGCATGAATTGTGGCGCCATGTAGAGATTTAAAAATAAATTTTCTTTTCTTTAAAATGACTATTTCAGTTTTTTGTACGACATCTGGTTTTCGAATAATAAACGAATATGCAAGACTTTTTGACCGCCACCTTCGTATCACAAGCCACAACATCTCATCGAGTAAACTGAATATGGATGTACATGGATAGTATAAGCAAGACACAAAAACCCTCACTTGATATAAAATAGTTGGAGGAAGAACACCTGATCAATTTTCAAAAAATTAAAGGAATCTAAAATTGGATGTGATAATTTCCAAATCTACACATTCGAAGCTTCGTTCAATTAATTTCAATTTTAGAGAAAAGATATTTTTTTCTTATTTATTTTCCAAGACACTTTGCTTTCAGATTGAGGCAAATATTAGTTCCCATAGGATTATAAAATGCTTTGAAAGTTATTCAGTACTTTAGGCTGCATACTATTTGCTTGGCCCAGGTAAACCCTTATAAGGGCCTTCGCAATATTTCCGCGTATCCATTTCACTTTGTCATCCTGCCCAATTCAAGATGGCGTCCACGGCTACCAATTTCAAACTTGAAAGAAGTGCATACATTTATGTCATTGAAGCGATGAATAGCGAGCATGATGTAGCCCAAGGACTGCTGTGGTCAATTCTCAAGGTATGACCGGAAGCCAAGAATGCCATTCAAAAAATGAAGAGATTGAATCTGGTATGTTCATTAAACACAATAAAAAAACACGAATTAGGTGAGAGTGGTGCAAAAAAAACCATTGGATTCAGGGTTCAACAACGAATATATGATCAAATAATAATGCAGAAATGGGGAAACATGGAGGTGGACGAGATATTTTGAACAAGCAATTCCCCAGGTAAAAAAAATCTATTTCGCGTTTGAGCTACCTTGACTAACACCTATTGAATGCCCGGATGTGCGGCTATGGGAAGTCCGAACGCACAGGCGATTCTATTGGTGGCAATGCACAGTACATTAGCCGTAATAACCCCTGACCCACCCACCAAACGAAACCCAGGGCCACTATATAAAAGGGGCACGAGTGGCCAAAAAGAAGACCACTCAGTCTATAGGCAGCGGGCCAATAAGGATATCCAAACAGTGGGGAAAAATCCCTAGAAAATGAAGTTTCTCTTCTGGTCATCTGTGCTGGTCATTGCTGTGGTCACCCTGGTAAGTCTGATTTTGCTTCTGTAAAGGGAACAAGGGCCAGCATCGTTCTGGCCAGGAATTTGGAGAGGTGTCTACAGAGTCTGGGCTTGCGTGTGGCTGATCTTAAGGAAGATGCAACATCCGGGTTGCAACATCCATTTTTTTTTAAACAGGAAATATTATCAAAATTACACGTCCCCAGGGTACAAAATTTATGTATTCCGCAAAATTTATATGGGTTCTGCCTTTAGGTCGATAAATTGTGTTTTAAAGTACAAATTGATTAATATGATTTTTGGGAAAAAAATAAATTCTCTTTATATCCATATATGCGAGTATTTTATACAAATATGTTATAAACCCTGGTGAAAAAAAAAACCAATAAAGATTTGTATTGTTTTCTATTGTTATTAGGAACGTTGTTTTCTATTGGCATCAATAGAAAATTTCTATTGGTTTTATTAGTTTCCATTGTTTTCTATGGTTTTCTATTGTTGAGTCAATACAGCTAAACCGTAGAAGTCAATACAGGAACCATAGAAAACAATTAAAATCAATAAAGTGTCCAAATAACAATAGAAACGAATAGAAATCTCTATTGGTTTCTATTGTTTTTTTCACCAGGGAAGTAATACATAAACAGCCGTGATATCGAATTGGCATAATTTATCACACAATTATATATAAAAGCATAGCATGTTTTGACCTGGATTATTGGGGGAGGGGATGATAGTTTGAATAGTTTCAATTAATATTTTACATGCATTTAATGTCAATTATGCACGTTTTAATAACATAGACATCCCTGATGAAATTCGAAAATCGAAAACACTTTCTGTAATTAACATTTGGAAATTCAATCATACATATTTTAATAAATGTGCCTAACAATTTATTAAAAATATTATCAATTCACTAATTTCCAGGGTAAATTAATTACTAATTAATTGAATTTATTGTGTAGGTGTACTGCGATTATGATTGGCATCCATGTACCACGAATTACGACTGTGAACATGACGAATGTTGCATAGAAGACAGATTCTCGAATGACGGGCATAAAATGTAAGGGCTGTATTTAATAGAACATTTTAATTTTACATTAGGAGTCTTAACCCTTCACTATAGGAATGAGTAGCAAATGTACATTGTACGAGTATAAAAGTTTCCCAAGAGGAAAGAAAAAGTTCAAACAATTAAGGTTTGTCCTCGTCATGTTCCCCCAATGTGTTTTATAGGCTTTTTTGAATGTCCAGCAACTCGAACGACTTTGAAAATCGTGCACCATGTCGTCCTTGTTTTGGCATATATATTGTCAAGAACAAAAATGAAACCTCCGAAAAATCGTGCTGGACGGAAACGTGTTGTTCTCACCCAACCCAACTCCAACTATTGAAAAATCACTAATTCATTATCCACACTGCTACCAAATTGAAACAAAAGGGGAGCCTGTGATTAGTAGTCATTGGAAAATCAGTCACGTAGGTTTTCCAAGGAGAAACCTATAAATAAGGTGATAGGGAAGTGAGATCAGGGCAGTTAGCATACTCGATTGTTACACAAATTATTATGGCCACGGAAAAGTGTATTTTAGAAACAATTTCCCATCTTCATTGTTTATCGAAATAGCAAATCTGTTTAAAACCGTTGCAATTTGAGTCCAAGGTCTTCAAAATCACCTTAATTAATTTCAACATTTTTGGGATCGTCTATTTATTTATTAACTAAACACGACGTTCGTTCGTTTTGAAAAAAAAAAAACCAAAACATATTGCATATAATTTTTACTTATTTTTGATTATAATTAAAAAAATGAACCATACCAACCTCATTTGGTCAAATATCGGAGACAACTGGAAACAACTGGTTTATCATAAATAGTATAGCAATTAGGCCAAACTGAATTTGTTTGATGGCTGATATAAAAAAATAAATCAATGTGGGAGGTTAACAAATTTAAAGATTTATAAATAAATTAAAAATTGAGCAAAACAAGATAGTCTATTTAGAAAATAAATCGCACATTATTGTGTTTAAAATAACTTTTGAAATTATTATTATTATATCCGTGGTCATATTTTTTGTCAAATCCCTATACAGTGGAGTCTCATTTATACAAATATGAAGGGGAACAAACAATTCTGCTTATAAGTGAATAAACCTCACTTATACGAATATGAGGGGAACAGAAAATTCTTCATATATGTGAACACAATGTGCATGTACATGTACTAGCAGGTTTCGTGGTTACTGTATTTTAATAAATAGAGAATAATTCTTCTTAAAAAAATGTTTAATAGTTTTGTCAATGTATGTATATGTACATACAAAGAAGAACAGAAACAAAGAACAAGATGTATTTGATATAATCACACATGTAACTTAAGTTACATCTTCAGAAATGTGCTTATTTCGTCTTAAAAAAACTCTGAAAAAGCTCTTCTTATAATTGAATAGTATTTACACAAGGGGATTACATCAGGGGAAGGAATCACCCTTTGTATAAGTGGAAGTTTCGTATAACTGAATATCGTGCAAGCTAATAATGCATTACACAGGGTTAAATGGAGTTTTGCCAGGGAAACAAGAAATTGTTTGTATAACTGAATGTTTCGTAAAACTGAGTTTCGTATAAGTGAGACTCCACTGTAGTTCTTTCCACAGCTTTTTCTATTTCATGTACACAATGTGGTGCTAAAATTGCTTAGGATACTTGATTTGAAATTGCAAGACAGAATTTCCGGGCTTGTCAAGCCTGGCACAATGCCCTCGTGTAACAACCTGAATTAACAGAAAATTAACCAATTTGAACTACTATTTGGAAATTCACACTTTCTTTTTTCGCGAATGAGGGTGTCATTGCCACTGCTGATAGTCTCTTGCTAATTGTTGTTTTTAGATGTCGTGACCGAGGCGACGACCCCGGTGATCTTTGTGGGGGCCAATTTTACTGTGACTGCGAAAGGGGATACATTTGCACGCCTCATCCACCAGTAAGTACATAAGCCAAACAATCAGATTAACCGCCAACAATTTTGGATAAAAACTTGGCAATGTCTTGAGTTATTAACCTAATCTTAATAATATGGCACTTCACATTTGAAACTTATTCAAACTAAGAGATTCTGAATACTTTATCAGTCATAATACTACAAAGGACGTAATATATCTTTCAAAAACTTTAGAAAAACTTATAATTTAGTAATACTGCATGCACCAATACCTCGCTATACGGCCGCTCTTTATACGGCCTTTTTAAATTATGGCACTGTTTCGATTTACGGCCCAAAATGCTTTGTTATCCGTGGTGAAAAAAACAACAGAAACCAATAGAGATTTATGTTGGTTTCTATTGTTATTTGGACACTTTATTGGTTCTAATTGTTTTCTATGGTTCCTGTATTGACTTCTATTGACTTCTATGGTTTAGCTGTATTGACTGAACAGTAGATAACAATAGAAAACAATTGAAACCAATAAAACCAATAGAAATTTTCTATTGATTCCAATAGAAAACAAAGTTTCAAATAACAATAGAAAACAATAGAAATCTATTGTTTTTTCACCAGGGATACGCCAAAAAAAATGCTGTAATTGAAGAAAATGGCCAAAAAATGTGATAAATTAACCCCAATTTGCACAAACAAGGTCGGATTTGGCTAATAAACCAACTTATGGGTTTCACTTCGTTTAAGAAGAGGAAAAAATGAAAATCACAATGCAGAAATAATTGATTCGTTATACGGCTTTTTCGCTATACGGCCAATTTTTTCCGGAACATATCTAGGCCGTAAAGCGAGGTATGGATGTATAAGAGGATGCATAAAAAGATTCAAACCAGACAAGTTTGCATCCATCATTTTATAGAATGTGCACTACTTTTACAATAATATCATACCAATATCAACATGTATATTCCTTTTCATCACATATCTGATATGTGCATACAACAATTTTGTCTATAAAAGCAAATACATTTTTGAGGATTTAGCAGTTTAGCCTTTAACCTGCAATTGATACATTTTTATTGCAGGAGCGCCGTAACAGCCCATGGCTTCGCGCATCCAATGGCTCTTGCAGATACAATTTTGAATTTTACCGTCGTCGCGCTGGCAGCTACGCTCGTCGCCTTCCACTGCGACGAACTTACGCCTATAGTCGAGACTGGGACGACATTGACGATTTTTTCGACGACAGTCATGATTTTGACGACAGCTGGGACGACGACAAACGGCGCCGATAGGCAAAAGTCATAAAAGCTCGTCACCATACAAAACCACTAAATATATAAAACTTTGTTGAGGTTTTTTTAAATAGACACGGGAGCGCGCCCTGGTGGTTGTCGCAGGGTTTTTATTTTTTTTAAACAAATAGATAATCGCACATTTGTATCGCACATGCAGAACTCCCAAATAATCTTGCCATATAATTAAAACTTTAGAACGTCATTAAATTCTCTAATAGTACCCGAAACTACAATTCTCAACAACTACTCAAAATAAAGTGATTTTTATAATAGATTTCGATTGTAATTGAATGAACAAACTTCAATAATTTTGAAATAAAATCCAGTTAAATTACAATTTTAAGGCATTTTCTCATTTCTGAAGGTAGAGGAAAGTGGCATCGATCATCAAACAATTTCATCAAGTCAGCATGATTTCTATTTGATCACCAAATATCTATCATGAATAAACACTGTGTGTTCCAAAAGTTGTTTTCTATTATAACAAAACTGCATTTTATTTGGTTGTATACTATCACAAATCCATATCATTTTTATGTTAAATGTTTCTAATTTAATAAAATAAATTCTGTACTTTTTCCATTTTCGTTGCTTGATCCTTTTGTGGCCATTATTTATATAAATCATATTCAATTGACTTCAACTCAAAACTGTTAATTATGAATTTTTATTTAATTGTCTGCTAAATAAAGAAGCTGACTACCGATTGAATTATTAATTTTTCTGAACTCTAATTAAGGACCAATTAACGAAACAAATTTGATGAAAAGTAGGACTTTACAAATAAACAGCCTTAGGCAGATGGAATGTCACATGACATTTCAGGCAATGTTCAGCCACTGAACATCGGTAACTATATTAACGGACTGGTCAAGATGTCAACTTGCCACAATGGCTAGTGCGCCCATTTTAGTAGCTTAATAATAAATAGCCTTTAAAATATACATTTATTGTATTATCTTTGTATTTTTTTGAAAATTGAATATATTTTGCTATAAAAACTAAATGATAGCTGCATTAGTTGTGGGTGGACCCCTTTTCCACCTGGCAACCAATAATTGTAGACCCAGTCCGTCACTGGTTCATAATAAATAGAAATAAAACGAATAATTGTCTTTATAGGGTTCTGGAAAAGTCAATTAAACGGTAGTTATAATGATCAGTTGTCCATTACTTGCAATTTAAATTAACAGCACGTTGTCACGGTCACTTTTCCAATTGCAACACGTGATAATGTCGGTCTTGACCATGAGAAGAAGTTGCTCTACAGAAGCAGACAGCAATGACTTAGCGATCAAAATCTATGCCTAATGTCCTGTTGCCAGAATTTCATTAATACCTGTTAATGAGCAGCCCCCATCATAATGTCAAAAACTACTTTTTTTATTCCTAATAGCATTAGCAAAGACCTACGCAACCACCAAATTTTTAAAAAATATACATCCTTCGTTGAATGATTGATTAACATAACACTAGGAATATAAAGTAGGATTTGCTTAAGGTTTATGCTGAAAGCGTACAATTTTCTGAGTAACCTACGTCATTTCTTCCTTCGTTCATGCTGGACTTATGCACAGAGCTTTTGCTCTAATCTCTTCATTGGCAAGAGCAAATGCTCAAATGTGAACGTAAATGGCTCCATAACACTTCTCTACTTTCTGCTTATAGTTAGTCATTTTAGTTATGGTGATTTTGAAACCCTATCCCTTTCAATTGGTAAATTTGCAACGACTCTCACAGCCAAACAAAAAGAGATTAACTAAAAATAAAAATTGTTTAAAATAGCTTAATAAACCAGCAAGGTCATTCGCTTGTCGTTTTTCCCTTTAAAATAGTAGATTTTGTTATTTTAAATTATTATTGGAATTTTTGCACTCACAACTTGCCTATCTCATGCTACCACCTGCTGGTAGCGTGTGCAAAATAGCAGACATTTTTCAAACTTGTTTATTAATTTTAAAAAATCTACTTAAAGTGAAAAACGACAAGCGAACGCCCTTGCTAATTTATCAAGCTATTTTAAACAATTTTTATTTTTATTTAATCTCTTTTTGTTTGGCTGTGAGTGTCGTTTCAAATTTACCCAATGAATACCCTTGGGTACCCTTGAATACTCTTGGGACCAATGAAAAATATGCATTTAGACAGGTTATGAGTTTAGACAGGTTCATCAGCAGACATGTCAAGCCCATACAGCTGCCAAATAGGGAATTGCCCCTTTTTCAATAATAGATGAGTCACTAGCTATTGGGCACCATTTTACTGATTTTAGTGCATGTACAGTAATTGCCTTGCATGTGCCTGCCTACAAAAATAAAATGGCGTCTAAAGGTTCAATGTACACTACAATGACAGATTAAGTCCGTATATCCCTGGGTCAGTACAAAAAGGATAATCCAAGTGCTTCACACATGGAATTCATACAGTGGCTAGAGACAAATTTCAAGATTAAGGTCAGCCAAGCCAGAATCTCTAAAACACTGAAGAAGCCAACATAGCACCTAGCCAAATCTGACAACACAAACCTTAATGTTAAACGTCTACGGACCATCAGATATCCAGCTATGGAGTCTGCACTTATTGAGTGGTTCAATGCCAACCAGGAACGTGTCAATCTAAGTGGCAACCTCGTCTTAGCTTGATATTTTTTTTGAAGTTCCATGGCTGTATTCACTTACAAAATCATTGGGGCCAATACAAATTATTCATTATTATTTTAGGAAGGCTTATTCATTTTTACATGGGTCCCAAGTCGGTACCAGCACATTTTATGCATTTAGAGAGATTATTAATTTACACAGGATGCATTTAGACAGGTTCTACTGTATTTGAAAATGGATTCACATTTCACATACCTAAGCAGCCATTATCGGCTGGAATCTAATTGAAATGCCACACGACAGCTGTGACACTCCAAAAACCCTGAATTCAGCAACCTACCTGCTTAAAGGTATCCATTTAATTTCGAAAAAGATCTTTATATACATAAATAATTCTTTTATTCAATAGGTTACTTCAAATATATATAGATCGTCAATGGAATGTCAGCAACGCTAGACTTTCTCTTTGATTAATATTACCGGTCACTTGTGGATGGATAGTTAGTTTGCCTAGAGCATTCCAATGACATTCCAGCCAAAAAAAGGCTGTTCAGCCATTTACGTAAAGAAAGATTATCTAAGTCTGTGGAAGTTTCCAGGAATAAAAAATTAAGAAATCGTTGGGAAAATTGCATATTTTTGCAGTGCAGTGTATTAAAAATCGTCAATTATATCAAATAAAATAGATTATACAAAATGATCTTAAAAGGAAATAGCCTTGAATTAAAGTCTTGAAAGCAGCTGAACGTGGGTGACTCACAGAAAACTTCAAGGGCGTGGTTACTCATTTGGAAACTCCGAATTACGTCTAATTCAATTTATGGGGCCTGATTAGAGGAGAAATGCCATCAAGAAAAATAATTGAATGATTGTTTTGTTATCTAATATCCGGCTCCCGAAGCAATAAAGTGAAAGGATTAATAAACAAATTTAAATGTCTTTGTCAACAGATTTCAAAATTTTCCATCATTGTGCAAGATATTCAGGTTCTTTGTGATCGATCTACTATATAAACAGTGACACTTGTCTATCACCTTAACAATTAAGTGTGTAAAAGTATTAAAACATTAGAATGATTTGTGTACATATTGCACAGCCTCCTGTGACTAAGTTGAACAGCATTGTCGAAAATGTCACCAGTATTTGAATATTCAAACTTGCTTATTTTATCTATATATGCCTACAATTGGAACGATTTCGCCAACAATCTCATATATAATATGCATTTTCTAATAAAAAAAAAATAAAAAATATCGAGCCCACTAGTTTGTACGAGCGGCGGTAAAATGTATTGCATATTCGTTTATTATTCGAAAACCAGATTTCGTACAAAAAACTGAAATAACCATATTCAAGAGCAGGAAATTAACTATTTTTCAATGTAGAACCCGAGTTTGTTGACACATTTATCCCAACATTTGATGAGATTGTTTATACAATCTTGTACTATATTTCAAGTAAAGCGCCATTTTGTTTTTTATAGTTTGTTAGAAATTCTGCTTAAAATGTGGCGACATAAGTAACTTAATACCAAATTTCCTGCTATTTAAACTGGCTATTTCAGTTTTTTTGTACTACATCTGGTTTTCGAACATATTTCGACATATTTGGGGAAATGTGGCTAAATATTCGGCGTCAGAGACATGCAATAATTATCTGAGCCGACGCTGGCGGTCGAGTGGGTTACTGCTTGCTTCTCGATCCTAAGATGCTGGGTTCGCTCCCAGGTCGAGGTCGGTGGGAATTTTACGGATGGGAAAAATTTCCTAAGTGGCGGCTCTTTCGTATGAGAGTGTCCACACTGGTCCGGTGTTGATTGTAGGCCCCCTTTTCCCCCCTCCTAGGCTAAATTCCCAGGTAGGTGTTGGTGTCTAGCCCTCGTGTTGCAGAAATAGGCCAACGTTAAAAATCAACCAAACAAACAAATAACTATCTGAAAATTTCACCTTTAACGTGTCATATGCGTATTTAAAAAAAAGCATAAAACCATGGCAAGTAGTCATTGTTTAGACAAACTGCAGACATCCACCATAGAGTAACACATTTTGCATGACAACTTTAAAAAAAAATACAAAAATGCTAAGAATATCATGTATCCCAGTTACTGATTATCACAAAAAAAATATTGAAAAGGTTTTGGGACTTCTTACTGATTACTTGACCCCTTCACAAAATTTCATGTACTTCCCAAGATCCCTGAAGGGAGTATTATTTCTACTAGTTTTATAGAAAATAATTCTTATACCCTTTAAGCTTATTGCAAATGGAGCAAATCATAAATTCAAAACCTGATTTTTTAATTAAGAAATATAGAGAACAGCTTTCAGAAAATCTCCCAATTGCAGCACCAACTTAACTTTACAACGACAATAGCAAGCTTCTAAATTTTGTAACACTAACTACATTAATTAATACTTGAGTCTGTATCATTACAACCTTCCTAGCTAACTGAGCATGAACAGGAAACGTTTAAAATAAGAATCTTTCGAGAAGAGTATCCATACTTTTCGCACTGCCCCCGAACGAATTAAAAACCAACGAATGCATCCTTTAAGTAGAAGCGCTTTAGAACAACACGTGAATTAAACACACTTAACAAGTATTTCAGGGTTGAGAAGGTAAGGCGCGCCAAACTGATTCATAAGCAAATGATTTAAGCAATGATTCAGTCGACAAAAATATGGCAACATTTTTCAATAAAAATGTTTTTTAGTTTTGCATCCCCAATAATAACATTTTCAATGTTGTCAAAAACCTCCAAGAATGGAAGACGCGATGCAAATGTTGACCACTGATGAATTGGGAGGAACTACGTTTTAATTGTCATGCAAAATGTGTTACTCTATGGTGGATGTCTACAGTATATTTGGTCAGACCTGAAATTGGGCCCATGATTATTAGCTAGTAGAGCACAGGTATGCCAGAAAATTGCCTCTAAAAGCTATTGTATGGCATATGAGTTAATATTACCCCTTGCATGGGCATATAATGTAATTTTATGTTCTACTTAATTACAGTTTACAGTTATACAGTATACATGACACATGCAAGTACGGGCGTTCAAAGGGCGGTCAAAAAGTCTTGAATATTCGTTTATTATTCGAAAACCAGATGTCGTACAAAAAAACTGAATCAGCCATTTTAATCAGCAGGAAATTACACATCATCGTCTTGGAATTTTTAACCACTCAAGACTCAAGTGTTCCTTAGTGGACCAAAGAGATCAGTGGCGGACTGGCCATAATTGCCATGGGTGGCGTTTCCCACCCGGGCCCTAGCCTGCAAGGGCTCCCAGTGGCCCATAACAGGCCTGACGAAAGGGAAGGAAGGGGGGAGGGCGGAAATACCTCGGGTCCGAGATTTTTAGGGGCCCGGGCCTCCGGAATATGTGTGTTGAAAAAATTTTAAATGTTGAAAATGACCTTTGGAATTGTCATGAAAACTGAAAAATGCAATTTTTTAAAGGTAAAAACACAATTTTCTTTAATCAAAACGCAATTTTTCTAAGGCAAACATGCAAATTTTCTTCGGTAAAAATGCAATTTTTTTATGGTAAAAACGCAATTTTTCACAAACGCACATTTTCTTTGGCAAAAATGCAGTTTTTCTATGGTAAAATCGCAATTTTTCTAAGGCACAAACGCACATTTTCTTTGGCAAAATGCAGTTTTTCCACGGTAAAAACGCAAATTTTCTTTGGTAAAAACGCAATTTTTCTATGGCAAAAACGCACATTTTCTTTGGCAAAAATGCAGTTTTTCTATGGTAAAAACGCAATTTTTTTAAGACAAAAACGCAAATTTTCTTTGGTAAAACAGCAATTTTTCTATGGTAAAAACGCAATTTTTCTAAGGCACAAACGCACATTTTCTTTGGCAATAATGCAGTTTTTCTGCGGTAAAAACGCAAATTTTCTTTGGTAAAAACGCAATTTTTTTACGGTAAAATCGCAATTTTTCTATGGCAAAAACGCACATTTTCTTTGGCAAAAATGCAATTTTTCTACAATAAAACCGCAAGTTTTCTTTAGTAAAAATACAATTTTTCTATGGCCAAATGAATGACCATCATGCGTTTCCATTAGATAACTACCATTATTAATTTTACATTTCAGATAACTTTGGAATCGCCAAACATAATCATGCGTGATTTGCCTAAAGCCTCGACGGCCTTAATATGCTTCGAACACTCATTCGGTGGACACTGTTTCACTAATTCATATCAGTTCTTAGCACACATCCTCCCCAACTCGACTTAAGCTTGTTTTTACCATATACGAAACGACTAAAATTTGCCAATGTGGGTGGAACTTTTTTACATAAGCGGTGAGAAAAATGCCAAAAACCTGCTACTCTTCCAAATTAAAAGTTTAAAAAAAAGAAGAAAATTATTTGGCTCAATACCCAATGAACCAAGGTCACGTTAGGTTTAAACATTGCACAAATTTGGATTTTTTGATGAATGACGAAGGTTTTTTAAAAGTGTTGCAAGTGGATCTAATGCCCTCTGGTGTTTAAAGAAAATTATTAAAGTGGAAATGTTGTCACAAACATTGTCCAAACTGCATAACTATCAAATGTGCCTAAATCCCCGACAGCCTCAACTGCTTCGAACGCTCATCCGGTGGACACTTGTGTTTCATTAATCTATATCAGTTCTTAGCACGCATCCTCCCCAACTTGACTTCAGTTTGTTTTTACCATATACGAAACGACCAAAATTTGCAATGTGAGATGAACTTTTTTACGAAAACCGATGAGAAAAATGCCAAAAATCTGCTATTCTTCCAAATTAAAAGTTTAAAAACAAGAAGAAAATCATTCGGCTCAATACCCAACGAACCAAGGTCACGTTGGAATTAAACATTGCACGAATTTAGATTTTTTGATGAATAATAAAGGTTTTTTAAAAGCGTTGCAAGTGGATCTAATGCCCTCTGGTGTTGAAAGAAAATTATTAAAGTGGAAAAGTTGTCACAAACATTGTCCAAACCTGCATAACTATCGAATGCTCCTCCTTAATTACTGGTCATTGAGCTAGCTATCGCATTGACTTTTGTTATCACATATTTTGGTCGGGTTATTATTTTTCAAGAAAAAAATGTCTCTAGATGCTGTTGATGGACTTTGGGCAGTACGTAGCGCCCCTGGCGTCAAACCCATTTACGGATGTGTAAATAAATGATACTAACAATTTTCAAAGTGATCTATTGGAATTGCTAGTACATATTTTGTATCATATGAGCTCGTAATGACGATGTTAATCACTGATAACTCGATGATTAATCAACAAACTAATTATTTGATAGACACTTGTCTCATGGGCGGGTGCGTAGACTTAATTATTAACATTACTGGGAGATAAATGTTCGGTGGCAATAGTCTATATGTTAAATCTTTTTATTTACTTAGATCCTTGTAATGTATATTTAAATATTCTAATCATTCATTAAAGGCTTTAAAAAAATAAGTTTGAACTAGTTTGGTCTTTGGTGCCACTG
This sequence comes from Julus scanicus, assembly GCA_034698625.1. NCBI lineage: Eukaryota > Metazoa > Arthropoda > Diplopoda > Julida > Julidae > Julus > Julus scanicus. The sequence goes on along the minus strand of JAQGBW010000250.1, from coordinate 26,382 downwards.
GCCTCGAAGCATGTTTTAATGGGCAGTTTCCATTGTTATCCCTCATTAATCCAGTTTTATATCTTCAAATAGCGTTATGATCCTCGCATTAACCATTTAAGTCTAGTAATTAGTTACTAAAGCCACTGTAGCGTGCAGATTTAAAAAAAATATCCATAAAATGAATGGTGAAAAATTTGGAAAAATTTGTGCAAAAGTATTGTTTGCTTAATGTAATTTGCAGCCTACTTCATTTAGGTTTTGGTAAATTTCTTCTATATTGCACCTGAAGATATTTTTGCAATTGGAGTTTAATCGCTGTTTAATTTTTAAGTAGGGGTTCTCAAATCTGATGTTTAAAATCACACGATGGAACAAACTTATCAATTTAATGACTTTTAGGCTATACAAATAGCTAAGAGACGTTAGATTTAATTTAACGTGTTATCGGCTCTACAGGACTCAGCCCGTCACACCTTTTTTTTATTAATGTTTATTTATTTTTTTACAAGGGGAGTTGAGTTATTAGTTGTTAGTACACAAGGTCGCATCCCAAATCCTTGTTAAGATAGGAATGCCTTAAGTTGGTCAACACAGGAGATGCATACCTAACATTTATAAAACACCAACAGTTGTTAGATATTTAGGGGAGTGATGACCCATTTCTAGGGATAGACTCAGACATGGCAGCGAGTTGTGCGGTTACTACGATGGTAGCGGCACGGTAGAGTAGCCAAATAGTTGGTAGATTAAGTTTAATATTTGACAATATTATATATGTTTGGTGTTGGGGGATTTGTTTAGTTGCAGTTATGACTGTGTTGATACAGGGATAAAGAAGGTGGTGCCAGTCTGACGAACGTGAGTCACAGAGGGAGCAGGAATCGCTAGGAGTAATTAATTACAAGTTAGCCTGCCTTTGTACCGGGCGGGAGTAACTGACTCTCGCTGCATGGTTTTGGCTGTCTTGAAGGTGCGTTTCTCAGTGAGTTTCATAGTTGCTGGCTCTCTAACCTCCTCGTGGTCCCAATGGATGGGAGGTCTTCTTTGAAGGCCTCTGAACTAACAGAGAGCAACAGTGCCTGGCGAAAGTGCCATCGGGCACTGTCGAGGTGCAGCACTGTTGTGCAAGAAGTGGGGAGAATTGTCCATCCTCCTGTTCCTCTAGTTTGTTTGCTCGTAAGGAAAACCCGGTAAGGGCATGTTAGCTGGTGTATAACGTTATTCGCCAGCTGGCCGAGCAATGGACATTGCTGTTGTAGTGTATATGTATCCCGTGTCGCAGCAGGTGTGCTGTACCTTGTGTCCATTTATTTATGTTGACCACTCCTCGTTTAAAAAGCATATTGGGCAATCCCATGCGGATAACCCAATATATATTTTTGTATGCTCCCTTTGTGCCATATCCTATCCTACTGTATATGGTATTTCCTCCCACTTTACGTGGTGTAAAAATAAGCGTGATCGGAGAGCGGTGGATGTACCTGTGGATATACCTGTGAACCCACCAGTGATAGAGGATGTGGAAGACCATGACAATGCAAGCCTAGATGAGGAGCTTACAAGTTTTGCCTGTCCTTACTGCAACCGAACGGGGTGTTCATAAGAACTGCCCACCCAAAAGAGTACAACAATGAGGTTTTGGCTCGTCAAACAAGACGACCATATTGGTCTGAAGATGAGATGATCATGATGGGTCTGGAGGAAATTAAGCACGACGGTGAACGTATTCTCATCAACGTGGTATTACATCATGAGTTCCCGTACAGAAAGGGAAAAAATAATCTGGAATATCAGCAAACATTGCGGCAGCTGCGTTAGCAGCTAGACGAGGAAGCTGTGCTACAGTTGAAGCCAGGACCAGTGCAGGGTGAGGTGAACAATGTTGCAGACTGCAATGTTGTGCCTCCACTCTGAAGTAGTGGATGTACCAGAGGCCTCGGAGGAGCGGCAGCAGCTATTTGATGAGATACCTCGATTATGGCCGTTCTCAGTGTTCTAGGGGGAGGACAGGACGCTTGACTTGGATGTGCTCTGGAGTATGGTCAAATCTCACCTGGATAAACTCAAAGAAGGAGAAGTTTACCATAAAAATCACACTCACAACCCGTAACCGAAGCTAAAGCCTCGGAAGCCATGGAGTTGTCCCATCTCAAAGCAACAACTTAGCCGTCGTTATAAGCATCTCTACAAAACAAATAAGTCTAGGCTAATAGAAGAAATTCTATCAGGGAATGCATAACTTTTTGACCGCCCTTCGTATATACGTATATCATACCTGATTCACATTTGTTGAAGTTAACCAATTTGTTGGAAACAAAGTTTATAATTATGGCATCTCCAAGCATTTTTAATGGTAACTAGTCATAGAGCACCAGTTGCAAAATAACAAACTGAAACCTTTAAATTTTAACGATATAGCAATCACCTCTGCCGCCCATGGCAAGTATCCAACCTACACAACCGATTTACGCACAGGCATAAAATGAAATTTCCAATTTTTTCTCAATTAGAAAACATTGTCCAGATCGCATATTATGATTTACATTCTGAATATTACAAAAATGTCGCGTTAGTTGCTCATGTGTAATTTAAGTGGTTCTAGAATTTTGCTTCTCAAATGCAGGCCCAATATTAAGCTATCGTAATACTTATTTGTGGCCGCAATCAAGGCAGACTATAATAATAGCCTCAGGTAAAACGAAAAAAAAATTCTAATCACACAAGATATGTATATGTTTGTAAAGTAACATAAGCTGCGTTTAAATCTTTTGGAATCTACCACTTGCATTACTTTAGTAACTCAAGAATCGGTGTTACAGTAAACCTCCATTAATCCGCGACCAATGGCGTAGCATGAGATTTCATTCGCGTTCAGGAAAACTATGTGCGCCAGGGGCCGACCATAAATTCGTGCTCCCCCTTCCTTATTTTAAGAGGGCATACAAAAGGGGGCACTGCAATTATCCACACGGGATTTCCCCAACATTATCCAAAATGGCACCCAAACTAAGAAAATGCAAACGTGTAGTGCTAAGTGTAGAAACTAAGTTGGCTATCGTTAATCGACTGAAGCAGCAAGGTGCTTTAATTTGTACTGTTTCAACAGAATTCAAATGGATTTCGAACCTCAAACAAAAGAAGATTGTTGATATTTTGCATTAACTCCAGTTATCCGCGAATTTTCGTTATCCGCGCCTTTGTCGGTCCCAATTAGCGCGCATAGTTGAAGGTTTACTGTATTAGTAAAATTGAATATACGGTTCGCCCATCTTCATACGAGTAGGAAACGTGCAAATATTGCATCAATATAGCAAAAATCAAGCTCTTGTATCCAGGCAAGAAGAGCAGAAACAGCTTCGTGCATGGTGCATCTCATTCCGTGGTAATATTCAATTGAGTAAAATGCATTTCATATCAATCTATAACAAGATTCTCCAGTGAGAATTCATTTCCCTATGACGTTTTTTTTTTTTTTTTTTTTGAAAGAGAAATTAGTGTAATGGTGTAGTGCTACGTTTTGGCATCATACGTGCCATTTGGCATCTATTAAGTGCACGAGTATCCCCAATGCCAGATGTATCATGCTGCCACATTGTCTAGCTTAAAGACATCTAAGGGGACTTTAGGGACTTTATTTTGGCACGCCATCTTTGAGGTTCGCTATTGGAGCAAACAGGGTCACGTGGGGGTAAAACCCTCCTAAAGTCTATGGTCGTTGAATTATAAGGAACAAATCTTGCATTATACTCAGTTGTAAACAAAGTCATCGTCTGTGGCAACGTGCACTGATGAGGACGTAACCAAAAACATATTTACGCGACATTGGACTTACCCGGGCTCCAAAATTTGGCACACATTCGATTTAAAGGTAAGAAAATCCTTCATAGGCTTCATTCCTATAGTCATTTTATGAGATTGCCATTTTTATGGCTCGACAGGCTATTTGGACTAGCTGGGAAATGCAATGTCATTACAAGTTCCCCATTGATACTGGAGTGTTAACAGAACATGGGGCTGTATTTCTGTCGGCAGCATTATCTTCTACGCACCATTCATTATTTAGGAATGTTTAGGCTACATAAAATTAACTGTTGGCTTTTCCACGTAACGTTGGCCAACAGAATCTGGTTTCAATCTGTTAGTGAAGATGCGGGGTTTTACCATAATGGATATCTGGTGAGTTAAGGATATTAAAAAAAAAAAATACAGAAAAAGAAGCAGCATTAACTTGTTGCAACGCGGATGAAATAGATTTTGACCAAACGGGGTTTGAAACCCTATCCTTTTCAATAAGTAAATTTGCAACGACACTCACAGCCAAACAAAAAGATTAAAAAAAAATATAAATTGTATAAAATAGCTTGATAAATCAGCATGGTCATTCGCTTGTCGTTTTTCACTTTAAACTAGCAGATTTTTTAATTTAAATTATTATTTGAATTTTTGCACTCACAACTTAAATATCTCATGCGGCTACCTGCTGGCAGCGTGTGCAAAATAACGGACATTTTCCAACTTGTTTATTGATTTAAAAAAAATTACCATTTTAAAGTGAAAAACGACAAGCGAATGACTTTGCTGATCCAAACAATTTTTATTTTTATTTAATTTCTTTTTGTTTGGCTGTGAGTGTTGTTGCAAATTTACCCATTGAAAAGGATAGGGTTTTAAACCCCGTTAAAGAACTCCATGTATTTCAAGGCTACCAATGAACAAATTAATATTTACAAATAAAACCACATAACATGTACTTAGTTCTAGACGAGTAATACTATCCGAAAGCACTTAACAAATATTCTCAAGAAATGCTAATAATACTTCTTAAATCGATGATGGTATTTGTTTTTCAAATGTTTGCTTCATCAAGCTTCATGTCTTAAGGCATCACAAGCCAGAAAATACGACCAAAACTCGATATTATTGTATATCTCTGTAAAATGGCATTGCATTTTATGCTGTTTCAGACTAACGAATATATGCTGGAATATTTATTTTCTGCAATGGAAATAGTGATGCATTATTTATAAATGCATGATTAATGTTTCCTGTTTACATTATTTTATTAGAAAGTCAACATATCCAATGTACATTCAATTTAATTCGATGTCATATGGTAGACTGGTTAGCCCAAGTCACGGAATAGATTTTTAACCGAATTGGTTAACATTTAAATATTCAATCTAGTCAATCCTCCCGAAGTCATGAAGAGTGTCAACTGAATTGGATAAAGTTTATACAAATCAGTTTTCAAATAGGGCCCTAAATCCATTCCGTGACTTTGGCTACTGAACAATGAGTTCAGTTAGCGTTGTTTTCTTTAAGACTACATTGTAGAAATTCTCACTCTAAAACCACTTTAGTTACATTTCCGTCCCTCACTTCCCTTTTATTTATGACGTGATGTTTTAAATATATTGGATTCCTGTCCCCATAACTGAAATCCACTGTAAATATCACGAAAAAAAAAAAAAAAAAGAAAAAAAAAATAGTCCGTTCATGAATTTGTGAGTCTACAATCGATTTCAAGGATTATATTGCATTTCAGAAACCACGAAGAGTCAAGTCTGTGCAGAAAAGCGATATGGGAATTATCTTTTGTAAGATGGTCCAGTGCAACAGCAACGCAGTTACACCTATAGGAAATAACTTGGACAGGTCAATCTTGAACACTCATGAAGGTGTTGGAGATTCTGGAGCAAACACACCAATCTGCATCGTCTACACTTCAGCTTTCTGCACCAGGGCTCTGAGGCTGGCTTCCTGTTACAAAGAAAATCCAACGCCAGCTACAGGTATGGGGTATGGTTCAGAACTCAACAACTGCAACATTGACTACACCAAAAACATCGACACGGGATCTCAATGGTTATCAAAATCACCAATGGCCACATTCAGCAAATCAAACAACAATTCAACGGACTCGCCCTACCCCACCGAAATCGGAGAAGCCATGACCATGCCATCATCCTTGAACCTCTTGGCAAATCCACACTTGGAGGTTGAGCAGTTGAGCAACGCTAGTTTTGAGCACTCTTACTCACATAATTTACCCGGAATTCTCAACCTTTGCGAGGACATGGGAATGGAAAAAAACATGGCCTACCAACATTTGAGAACAGAAAAACCAAACGACCCAATGACAAATACGTTGCTTTATCAGGCAAAACCAGAAGAAAATGCACTGCCCATTAAAACAAGTTCAAAAGATTTCTGTCATTCAATGAATGAGAACAGCTCAGATGAAAGATCACATCAGATAAATAAGACTGAAAAGTGCTACGATCGTCCTTATGGTCACCATAGGAAAAATCATAGAGGCAAACGCCACGTGACCAAAATTCAACTTGTCATAAACGATACGAAATTTACAATTTATAAAGTGAAATTGGGAGAGGATGAACACACGAGTGAAGAGGAGTGGAACATGAAGGCGGAGGAGGAAGGCCAACACATTTCTGATAAAGGTAGGACAGGTTACATCATTGAAATTTCCACTTATAGAGAACAAAATCTGAAGAGACTATGTCTCGAGGCTATTTTGATGGAACGAGACGACTGTAGTACATGTACACAATAAGGTAATCGAACGTGTTGAGTGACAGCTGAGAAAAAATTGGTAAAATGGTATAATAGGCAGAAAAATTGGAAAATGGTATAAAATTGTGTTAAATTGTAATTAAAGAGTAGTTTGGCTACTCCCTGTATTCAGTGAAATGGAATAGGCGCATTTGTACAAGTAAATCGAGCGAAAGCCGTGATGGGCAAATTGTACTCATAAGTACGAGTACTGATTACGATTACAGTGGAATCATAATATAAAGTTAAGTAGAGTACATGTAATCAGTATAGTCTTATGAGATGAGTAATCAAACTTCAGCAAATTATGTACTCATCTGCAGAAGTATAGGGATTACGAGTAACTGTGGAATCATACTCCATTGTATCAATAGTATTGTAATCAGTAATCAGTACTCGTACAACGAGTATTGATTGATTACTGATTACAAGTAAGGCGGATTGCAAAAGTATTGTTCAGGGAAATATTTTAAATACTGTAGGTTTTATCCTACAGAATTTATCAAGCAGAAATAATTACAATTTTAAAAATTCGAAATGAATATGATGAGAACACAAAATAAAGGGAAATCTTAATAATTAATAATTCGGTTTACATTCAATAACAAAAGCATCTTGTAGAAATGAAAAAATTAGGATACCAATTGGTTAATAATGTCGAAGGACACTTTTAGGATTAGCTTAGTATTTCCCTGGTGAAAAAAACAATAGAGATTTCTATTGTTATTTGGAACATTGTTTTCCATTGATATCAATAGAAAATTTCTAATGGTTTTATTGGTTTCAATTGTTTTCTATGGTTTTCTATTGTTCAGTCAATACAGCTAAACCATAGGAGTCAATAGAAGCCAATTGAAGTCAATACAGGAACCAAGAAAACGATTAAAATTAATAAAGTGTCCAAATAACAATTAGAAATCTCTATTGGTTTCTATTGTTTTTTTCACCAGGATTAGCTTTTAGGATGACCCTCATTTCAAGTATTTATTTCGTTACTCAAATTACTCAATTACTTGAAAGTACTTCTATTCATACTAGATTTCTGCATTGTACTCAATTTCAGATTACGCTAATACTCATAGTTTTAGATTACTTGAATACTCAAGGATATTTGTAATCACCTATTATGAGTACATTTTTGTAATCGAGTGCATTGCACTCATACGTTTTGAATATATTTGTATTAAATTACTTTTGTACATTTTGTAATCAAATTACTCTTTGTACTCAGTAATATGTTTTACTCGTTACTCAAATCCATAAAATGTACTCAAGTACTGCCCAACACTGCCTGTAATTTAGCAAACAATGCAAGCACAAATGCATGTATAGTTTGCCGTATTCAAGGGGCATCGCATTTTCAGATCCCTTGTGTAGGATTTCGAGGATAAAATTTACAATGCGAAAGCTGAATTCGTGAAGTAGGGAACTAGGGAAAGAAGATTTTTGTGTGAAAAAACCACTCCTACAAAAAACTCGTTCGATGTTCAACTAAATTGCATGAATAAACCAAGCATGCAACAGACCGAAATGCTCATATTTTATTGCCAGTCTATATTGCCGAGCTCTGTCGGTATTTCATAAGCGCTAAATCTATATTGGAAAGGCCAGCATTTGCTTCAGAGTTGCTTTATTAATTCTCAAAGATCACAGAACGAGAATACGAAGGGCCTTCTCAAGCAAGCAAAGTGAAGCGGAATGTAAACACAACCGAGTGGAGGAGGCGCAGCAACAGTTATTTGGGGAGCGTTAACTCTTTTAGTCTTGCTAAACGAGGCCAGTGTGCCGAATAAAATGACCGTCATTCTTAGGGCTTCAACAACCGTCAAACAATATCAATTTGGTAAATTTATGCTCTAATGAATCTGGGTAAAAATTTTTGTACACATGAATGCAAAATACCTGTTGTTCAATAATTTTAATGGCTTCAAATAAAACGTTCCCAAACTAAAATTTGTCTTTCAATAATTGCCAAAGGGCATCTAAATTAACCGTGGTGAAAAAAACAATAGAAACCAATAGAGATTTCTATTGATTTCTATTGTTATTTGGACACTTTATTGATTTTAATTGTTTTCTATGGTTCCTGCATTGACTTCTATTTACACCTATGGATTAGCTGTATTGTCCTATTAGAAAACCATTAAAACCAATAAAACCAATAGAAATTTTCTATTGCTACCAATAGAAAACAATGTTCCAAATAACAATCGAAATCAATATTCCAAATAACAATAGAAACCAATGTTCCAAATAACAATAGAAATCAATGTTCCAAATAACAATAGAAATCAATGTTCCAAATAACAATAGAAATCAATGTTTCAAATAACAATAGAAATCAATGTTTCAAATAACAATAGAAATCAATGTTTCAAATAACAATAGAAATCAATGTTCCAAATAACAATAGAAATCAATGTTCCAAATAACAATAGAAATCAATGTACCAAATAACGATAGAAATCAATGTTCCAAATAACAATAGAAATCTCTATCGGTTTTTTTTCACCAGGGAAAACAACAGAAACCAATAGAGATTTCTATTGGTTTCTATTGTTATTTGGACACTATTGATTTTAATTGTTGTCTATGGTTCCTACATTGACTTCTATTGACTTCTATGGTTTAGCTGCATGTATTGACTGAACAATAGAAAACCATAGAAAACAATTGAAACCAATAAAACCAATAGAAATTTTCTATTGTTTTTTCACCATGGTTTTTAAAACTTGCATGTACCAACATTAAATCTGTAACCCAGAGCATACATATATCAACTTTAAACTGCTGGCAGATAACAGAGAAAGTTAAACCTGGATCGTTATGAAATCTTTACGAGCTAGAAAGATTCGTACATTAAAAACTCAGACGATGAAAAAAATAATAATGAAAATAACAATGGAATAAAAGTTATTCTTGATGTCTGGAGTTACAAAATTGAAAAGCACAACAAATTAATTTTACATGAAGTAGGCTTTATGATTTAAAACAGAATTCAAAGAGATACAAGCTTTAGTTTAATCTTGCATTTTGGTAGAAATTCTAAACTTGTACGTTTTCATTTCATTATTAATGGGTTCATGCGCAAAATGTCCATTGCGCAAAATGAAACAAAATCTAAATTTCATACATCTGGTCAACGCACAAACATTAAAGCATTCAAATGATTAGAAATTGTATAATGAATCAAATGTTGAAAGCAGGAATTTAATTACACGGTTTTGAGTAATGTTAATCATTCATACAGCAAGCATGATCCAAAATACATCATTCAAGAATACGACCATGTCTGCACAGTACCATAACAACATCAAAATTCTATGCCTGCAGGAGATAGGCTTCCAAATCATCGATTACATTATGGGAAACAAATGGACTACGGGAATTGACGCAAAACAAAATGGCCGCCGGCATTTTCGGTTCGATATTTTCCAAAAATTTATTCGGAAACACAGAATTCCCCTATGTGCAATTTCTGGTTTCGTGCAGTCTGTTTAATTGTCAGTCTACCAGGTAATCATCATTCATGTTAACCATAAGAAAATTGCAGTCTTCGTACGCCACCTTTGATGTCCGCCATATTGCTGTCATTAGAAGCATAAGCCAGCATGGCAACAACCAATCTGCATGCAAAACGCCCACGTGATTCAAAAAAGACGTCAAATAAGAAGCGAACAAGTCCTTGTATTTCGCCTATAGCATATAACGGATGAAATGCCGAAAAATCGCTTCCACTTCAGTATTTCCATCAAATTTAGTCCTAATTGGATTTGTCCCAAACTCCAGTCGTCCATTTAAAAACCACGATTCCAATTATTGACTAAAACGTGGTCAGCGTTTCAGGGGGTTGATGGCGAATCCAATGTTTCTCAAAAAACTACTTAAGGGGATATGGCTCATTAAGACGAAAATATACATCTCATACCAAAATAAAAATTTCCAAAAGAACTTTGATTACCTATGCAGTGTACAATGGAATTATTGCGGTTTTAATGCATATCCCATCGCATCAATATCATTTTATTAAGGGTAAAACATGTATATATGTGCTGTATTTTGCCTTTAATGGGTCATTTACAAATAGGGTAATGCCATGTAACCTTAGATAGCCATGTGATAATCATTTTGAAAATGCAGTAAACGTGCCACTAAAGCGTACAAATATGGTTTTTCTTTTTACTTTCGAATTTCCCTCGTTCACGTTCTTTTTTAACGACGTAATCATTCGAATTTGTCTTTCAAAATGGCGTTCACAGAAGAAGACAGCACCGCGATAAGTTTTTTGCGTAAAACGAAAAATTACATTGCTAGGCAATTTTTGAAACTGTTTCCGGAGAAAGGTGCTAACTTTGAACACAAATTGAAATAAGGATTTTTTTTGTATCCTATTTAAGTACACATGTACAAATTTTCAAAAAATTCCATTAACAAATAACCATTTTATGATTTTTATAAAGTTAGCTTACTTTTTACTGGCCAATCCTGTACATTACATCGTATATGCATGTATCCATGAATGGGCAAATGCTTATACATATCCAAATGTGTTTAAATTCTTATACGCCCAAATTTAGAAAAAGCCATATAAGTTCATAAATTGCCAATACAGTGGAACCTCGGTTTACGAACATCTCTGTCTACGAACAAATCGGTCTACGAACGCCATTTGTTGTTTTGCTTCATGAACGATGCATCAGTTCACCAGAACATTTCTCTGGACCACCAATAAAAGGTCCGAGTTTCTGCAATTGTTTTAACAGTTTCAGCAGAACATCTTTGTTACGGATTAGTTTTATTAAGTACAAGAAACAAAAAAAATGTGTTATAAATTCCAAGGATTCAAATTAAAATCGATATTAGTTTCAAGGTACTAGCTTACTATATAATAGTCTTTTAAGGATTTTTGGCGTCTGACCCTCTTTGATTCGATTATCCTCCTAAGTTAAGCAAGCAATAGCTGTGAGTCCTTCTGGTCCGGCATTTTCTTGAGATTCAAGAAAATTTGTAAGAAGTTGTAGTTGGACAAACAAAATTTTGTATGTGTGCTATCTGTTGAAGGGAACACAGATTTTTGAAATTGAGGCTTGTTTGAAATTCTAGAAATAGAGGTTTTGGAAGAACATATTTCGAGATATACATGGAAAATACACTGAATTTAGATTGTAAAGGTGGGGAATTCCAGAAATTTCGAGATAAACAGGTTGAAATGTCTATTGTATAGAATTTTTTCCATTATTGATTATGTCTACATATTAAAAGAAAATACCTTTACGAACGACATTTTTTTACTAATTTCAAAAAATACGTAATCACAGTGGCAAATTTTGTAGCATACCTTCAACTTTGGAAATACATAATAACAGTCTTTTAAGGATTTTTGGCGTCTAACCCTCTTTGATTCGATTATCCTCCTAAGGTTAGCAAGCAATAGCTGTGAATCCTTCTTGTCTGACATTTTCTTGAGATTCAAGAAAATTTGTAAGAAGTTGTAGTTGGACAAACTAAATTTTGTATGTGTGCTATTTGTTGAAGGGAACACAGATTTTTTGAAATTGAGGCTTGTTTGAAATTCGAGAAATAGAGGTTTTGGAAGAACATATTTCGAGATATACATGGAAAATACACTGAATTTAGTGTAAAGGTAGGGAATTCCAGAAATTTCGAGATATACAGGGTTTCGACATAGACAGGTTCGACTGTATTATACATAGCGTACTGCAAATTTTGCAGATAGAATTATTTGAAAAATGAGGATTAATCCAATAAAATGAGTGTTGTTAATCGGCATAATTTCGAGTTTGGTATAACGTTACACGTTGTGAACGCGGATTGATTCCTGTGTTGAGACGCAGAGTGCGTGCATTGCCTCGAGCATCGTCGTAGGTCGGTTGAAGGTAGAGACACAAACACAACGGCAGTAGCTTTTTCTCGAGGCGGAAGGCGATGGATCCAATAGGGAAGCGCGATTCAGTCTTCTGAATCTTCCCCATTGGTCAACCGTAGACAGACGCAGCTCCCAGAAGAGCGACCGCACAACAAGTGGATCGTGGGAGCTGCTCGGTGCGCGTGCCGCCACTGCTGGATCCGGGAGTCGTCGTCTGGATCGAGATCGGAAAGTCGGTTTTTAAGCTCCAATCGGCTCATTTCCGCATCTGTGGCGGGCGTGGAATATATATACGACGTGTCCAATTCCATGTGCACGCAGCGTGGGAAGCGAGGAATAAGTAACCTGTCCAAGGGTCATAGGTCGATCAGGAACGGTCAGGAACAAGCATGGCTGAGCAACCCGGTCCAGGTGAAGACGGACGGGAAGGGGCGCCTGCGGAAGACAAATGCGGCCCTGGTACATGCCCTAAACCCCTGCTGAAGGGGTGTCGCCAGCTTTCCACTGATCCGGGACATGTCAACTATTTCGACGTGGAGGGAACGCGGTATATCATCACAGGTAAACACCCCCTTAAAACACATTTTTAAATTCTTACCAGTTTTTAGTGTGGAATGATGAGGCTTATGCATAGAAATTTGGAAGTTGGAATATGGCAACTTCTACATTTAAGACAGCACCATTGATGGAAAATAGTGTAGTTTTTCCAAGGTTTTGGCTGATATGAGGAAAAATTTGGAACAATAAGCATGTCAACCAATTGGCAAAATGTACCCTAAGACTAGTTCTGCGATTTAGTAATCTCAAGATCAGCCATGAAATTTGTAATCTCAAGATCAGCCATGAAATTTGTAATCTCAAGATCAGCCATGAAATTTTTACAATTTGATAAACTCAACACAATCGTTTGCATTTGTATATGGTATTTAGTGATACATTGGTTTATCAATGGTTTATGATGTGGAATGATGTGGCTTATGCCTAGGAATTAGGAAGTTGGAATATGGCAACTTCTAAATTTAGGACAGCACCGTTGATGGAAAACAGTGTAGTTTTTTCCGATGTTTTGGCTGATATGAGGAACAATTTGGAACAATAAGCATGTCAACCAATTGGCAAAATGTGCCCTAAGACTAGTTCTGCGATTTAGTAATCTCAAGATCAGCCATAAAATTTTTACAATTTGATAAACTGAACACAATCTTTTACATTTGTATATGGTATTTAGTGATACATTAGTTTATCACTGGTTTATGAAATGACTACCTGCTTTCAGCGGTTTGGGACACTATAGTGATATTAGCTAAAATATTTCAGATTACAAAATCCCTGATGATTATTTTTACCAACTTCTCAATAGTGTTGAATCCTATAACTTAATGAATGATATCCTATTTTTTTTTAACAACTAGGCTATATAAGAAGATTGCAACATTCTCTTAAAAAGAAAATAGTCTTCGTACTACAGATACTGTATACATTTGTGAATTTCTTGCAGGCCCTACTTTATAATCATTCAATTTAGAAATGCATTTGAATAAAAGATAGTCCATATAGACAAATTGAAACAATTAGCTTATTTTCAGTTTCCTCGTGTACTCTGAAATTTTAAGCTCTATGTGAGTTTTTTTTGTGTTTTGCCTTTATCTGCATTTTCCTATCCTGTTCAATATAGAATTGAAATTAATGATGCTATTCCAAGAGACGGGCGTTTTCTTGTCTACGTGTACTTTATACTTAACTAAGCCACAAATATTTAAAAGCCACCCAAATCTTTATGGCCCATCGTATCGATCAACTGGAATCGCTGCAAGTGTAAATGAAGAGGGAAAACTGCACTAATTTACATCCTCGCAAACCCCTATCTGATTTTAATATCGGTTGAAATTGTGTGGATGAGGCTTACGAGAATTAAATGAATTCCTTTATAGATGTCCAACATTTTTCAAGTTGTCTAAGACATTGTTGAGCCCGTTAACTGTTGCTTCCCTCGAGAATAGAAGTCAATTTAGCGGTGAAAAATGACACATGACTAAACCCATTTTGGGGACATTGAAATAATGCGATTTTTCAAACACACCAGTCTTAGCTCGTTTGTTTAATTCCAACTAATTGTTTGATAAAATTAATCGTTCGCTGAATAAGATGATAAAATAAAATAAGTACACAAAGCAATTCACTTTTACAGTCTATAAATCCTTTTATGAATACTCATTAATATACTTCCAGGAATGTTTTAATAGCAAAATACTTGGTAATGCAGTGAATTTTACACCCACATGCATTACGTTTAATCTTTTCATAAAATAAGCCTATTTCGGTTCGAAATATAAATTCGATAGATTAAACTGATATAAATCAGAGTCGACCATTACAACATCGGGCATTTTACACTCTTTTTAGCGCATCGATCAATTAATCAATTTTGCCTAATCTGCATAATCAATTAACAGCCCCTTTCACTGAAAAATTCTAATCATCAAAATGTAGCATTAATTATTAATTACATTTATAGTTTCAATTTCTATAAATTAATTGGGAACAACGCCAAAATCTCAACGACATGCTTCAAGAGCACTGTTTGTAATCCATTTTTACTTTTATTTTGGTCATCAGTTTTTATTACTATGGAGACCTCTGTGTAAAATTGCAGTTCTTTCAGAAAATGCATACTAATACCATAAATTGCATTAGAGATTAGAATGACGTCATAATGAACAGTTCCTTTGGAAAACGCAGGGGGCTGAAGAGATTCTTTCTCCTCGGTTACCACCTGAACTCTCCATGACATTATAATGCACATTCATTGGTCGAAAAAAATTGTTTTTGTAAATTTGCAGAAACATGCTTGTATTTGAATTTAACACATTTTGAAGTATTTTTTATGGAATTTATGGTAGCAAAGAAAGCTGTACTTCAATGCTCAGAAAATACAAAAAACAAAATTTCAATAAACCATATCCACAAATTTAGAATCCATTTCTAAATTAGCATCAGCATATCTCGTACTAAGTTGTTAGTCTAATTAGACTGGATTAAAGTACATCTAAACTGTTTTTTTTTTGCTACATCAAATATCCACATTTCAGCTTGCATCGTAAGCTTTATTAATATATAAACTTAAACTGATTAAAATCGATATAAATTTCCAAACGAGTCTTAAATAATTGCTTTTTGCTTTTCTTTCCCAATATTCATATTCAATTTTAGTTCTGTACTTATCCTATGCAGGTGGCATCGTTATCTTCTAGCAAAATACTTATAAGCATGGCTGATCTTCAAAATTGTTTTCTTGAATTTGCATGAGTGCAGAACGCACATATTAAATCTTTCCGGCACAATATATAGATATGAAAAGTTGATATTAACTTATATACAACGTCTTTTGACATTTTCTTTTAGATGCAAAGAATGTATTTGAATAATAATAAAAATGGGGCCCATGATATTTCAGATATTGAACAACTTACATTGTGGTCGACATAAACATTCTTTACTCATTAAATTAACTTATTAAAGATTTTATTAATGCTTATATTTACCTGGATGACAACGAGCATATTTTGACGATAATTGAATTAATTTCATGTTATGATAAATTCCAAATTCTCACTATACATTCGTGAAACAAATGCAATATTGCCATCGGTTTTTACACTTATCTAAACTGTCAACAACGTTTCTATGGTGCTTCCCTTAACACTTCCGGAAGCACGCACGCATGAAGTCTTCACTTCCTGAAAAACATGTAGATGGTTTCCTTGGAACTTTCGATTCGATCTCATTACTTGCCTTGTTTTAATCAAAAATCTCAACAATTAGCATCCGCATTACACATAATTGTCAAATGAGAAAAGTACATTTGCTAATTAAAGTGTCTTAAGGAAATCATGGGCATATGGCATCAGCTATTACGTATTTTTGACTTGAAGCCTATATTTTGAATCATGTTTTCAGTGATAACGAATAACTACAGACTTATTAATTTTCTTTTGCAAGACCGATGCGCATCAAGTCATTCCTAATTTGGATCATTTGGATTATTTAAGCGACCCAATCAAATAAGATAGTTTTTTCAAACAAGCCGCACGTTGCCCATGTCTTAAAAAATAATATTTGGAATTTTTAAATATGTAGATGCATTTGAAAGGCGGGGATTTGGTTTTTCTAAGCCACCAAACTCTGGGGGATTTCGGATAAAATGTTAAAAAACATGGCCAGCTCAAGCAGAAAAAATAGTAAGGTGCAAAGAAGCATAAATATAGTCATGGCAAATACAAAGCCATTCGCTATAGTCTTAAGGGGAGAGAAGTTGTTTCCAGATTTGAAATGGATAAACGTGAGACCATTACTGCTATTTTATGAGCAATAACCGCTCATAAACTTAAAGCTTGACTACAACCAACAAATAATAATAACAATAAACAAAGTCTAGAATAATCTTTTGTGTCAGGTTCATTTTTCTAAGCCTTTGCGGTTTTAGGCCAGCCACAATCATATCACAGTAGAACCTCGGTTTACGACTTATCCGTTCCTTGAACCTGTTCGTGAACCGAATCAATTTTTCGGGTTACGAACTTACTCCGTTCCTTGACCCTGTTCGTGATCCGAATCAATTTTTCGGTTTACGAACTTATTCCGTTCCTTGACCCTGTTCGTGAGCCAAATAAATTTTTCGGTTTACGAACTTACTCCGTTCCTTGACTAATGGAACGTAATGTACTTGCATTATCAATCGTTTCTGCAAAAATACCATGGAATGATCCATGTTTTAGATTCAAATGGTGTTTTTTTATTTTTTTTTAAAATTTAGGTCTCTTCTCAGAAAATGAATCCCAATAAGAATATAATTTCGTATTTTGTCAATAAGCAATTGTAAGGTAAAGCCACAGACTTAATCAAACAAACTAATAAACCAGCAAATGTCCTTAGCAGTTTATTAAACTTTTACTTTGATTTTTATTGTGCTAGGGTTAAGCTGGGGAATAATACCAATAAGGAAAACCGATTCCTTAAAGATAGCTAGCAATAAAGAGAAATTCCTAAAGGAATACAGCTAAAAGATAAAACAGCAATCACGCGTAGGTGTGTGTATAGATCAACAATAAAACTCCAATATACCTCGTTAAAATAAAAAGTCAATTTCCCCTTAGGACTCGTACTGTCGAATTTGATCCACAATATCAGTCCTGAATAGATAATAGCAGTGGAAATTTCATCTTTTCAATATTGATATTAACTACGGCACCCAATTATGTCAAAAGCAATTAACATTGCTTGAAAAATCGTGAGAGGATTATAGACTTTTGAACGTCCTTAGCAAACAAACTTACTCTGGTAAACATTGTAAACATGGGAAATATCTAAAGTGCAGTACATTTTGAGGATTTGGAGATGCAGGCACTTAAGACCTGAGATTAGCAGCGCCATCTATATAGCGTCACTTAAAGCAATATATTGTGGATCTAAAATATTGTGGATCTCTACTAAGTAACCTGTGTTTTTCAACCGATGTATCGTGAAGTGTTTGTAAGTATGCCGCCAAACTTTCAGGGAGGATAAGAAATTCCTTTCTATACAATAACTGAATAAAAATACGTTTAGAAATCTATCATATAGAGCAAATTTTGTTATTAAAAATCTTTCTTTATCTCATTTAAAAAATGAGAGAAAATCTCTCCTTAAAAAATTTTAGAGTGTCACTTGAGTTTTGGTTCCCTATATATTTATTTGGTCTCTCATTTCAGGAGGGGAAGGGAAGGGGGGGGGGTGAAGCAGAGGAATCTTGGGGATAATTCCCCACTCCCCCTCGAAATCTAACAAATTTTACAAATTTCAAACCGAATTGGCGAATTCAAAATTTGCAATTGCACTTTTGCATTTAAAGTGTGATTTTTCTTATAGGTAAAAACGTCATTTTTTTGCGACGTAAACGCAAATTTTCCTATTGGTAAAAACGCAAATTTTCTACAGCTACTTTTACATTAAAAGTACGATTTTTTTAAGGTAAAAATGCAATTTCTATTTTACCTACCTAAGCCAATAAAGGCCCATAAATATATGGCCAAAATATTCCACCCCAAGATTCAGGACCTTATCCCCTCTTTCCCCCAAAACGTAATGGCATATACGGCCTTGGTGTGCCGCAATATTTTTAAGCACCATTTTTGTGCCGTTAATGTCTTAACAAGACGGCTAACAGTTCCAAAAAAATACAGAAACATAGCTATAAAGATAGAAAATAAAAGGAACGACAATATATGAATTTTTCAACCTTTTTTCAACTCCTTATACCCAACATTTGGTAGCAAAAATTCTAGCGGCACACCACATGTTTTTAAGGAGAGATTTTATCTTATTTCCAATGAGATAAAGACAAATTAAGTTTTTAATAAAATAATCTTTTCTCAGATGAAAAATTTTTTTTTTTTTTTTTGTGAAAATTATTGAATAAAATGTACATTTTTGACTCGTGCTTAATTGAACTTCCGAGGCCCAAATGTAGACCGGTTGAAAAACACTTGCTTAGGTACTTAAAAAAAAAACCAGGTAAGTTGTATTTGACAGTTCCATGAGTTCGCCTTGAAATATGGAAGATTTCATTTTCATTGCCACGCCACATTCCTACCACACTCCCATGCTAAATAATAGTCCAGAACTATGGCGAACAGAAATTCCATTCTATAATAAAAATACCCATGATGGAATGTTCCCCCGTCCATTAATTCCATCTTTAATATTAATATTTCCACCATGATCCAGCAAAGGTGGATCGTGTTCCCAAATGCCATAATCTTTTCGCTTTTCCTTCTCTTTCTTTCATGTTTCTAAATGATCCGCACTAAAATAGCCCAGCTGCCCTTAAAGATCCAGCATCGTCATTACTTTAATTGTCAAGGGAAACAGGATTCCATGTTTCACAGTTATTGGCAGACTGTGGACAGTCACGTATGTACATTCATAACTCCAGCTTCTCATTTTCTCTATCTATGAACTTTTAATATGTTAATTGAAGATCTGATGGGATCCATAAGATTGAAGAAGGTAAAACTGAACGACAGCACTGGGGCGTCATTCGGACTCCCTCCACTGATTCCTAAGGAATTTCGAAGCTGGAGAGAATAAAAATGCCTCTTGAAATGCTGGAATCATTCATCATCCTCGGTCTCCAGAGGACTTGGCCAACTTAAAAATTTATACTTCATTTGGGAATGGCGCTTCTGTCTACCAAACGTGCTTCAAATAAAACAAAAAACAGATTCTTTAAGGGAATCTTTCGGAAGAATTAGCCAGATTTCAATTTCGAACTGAATTGCGAATGATTTATGCTAGATTCTTCACTCCAAAATCTCTCCATGAACCACACTGGTGGCGGATTAGACCCAAAACTTTAACTACAATTTTTGTCCCAGAAGCAACATTTATTTTAGGGCCCCAAAATCCTTCGCTGCATGCAGAACTTACACCCTATACCGAAGACAAAGATGTCAAAAAACCGAAATATGGACCTGGTTCTATGGGCCCTTGGGGAGCCCCCCTTAAGCCTGAGGCTCCTAAGTACTTCTTATTTTTGCTACTCGATGGTTACATGAATGCATCCTTTTTACGACGAGTAGCAAAAGAAAATAGCAAGGTCCTCCCCAGGGGTCCACAGCCCAGGTCCATATTAATTTGTTGACATTAGTTAAGGGCCCCCAAAATAAACTTTGCTTCTGGTTCCAAAAATTGTAGTTCCACTACTTCAAGTTTCACCACAAAGTCCAAGGATCTAGCGTCACTGCATTGGCTATAAACGTGCCAATGTTTAATTCTTAAGACTCATTGAGTTATCTATCCAAGAGAATAGAGGAGGTCTACATTACGTTTAGCGCCCTCTGTGGTAGTTTTAGGGTCTTTCCTGGGGGGACAAGCCAAAAAAGTGTCAATGAGTTACGTGTTTTTTCCGCTCTTCAAAAGGGTTTTCAAACATTATGAAGTGGAATTGTTGTGTTCCATGTTGTAAAAACAACTTTAGGAACGTCATGCAATTCCAAGATTTCCTATCACAGGATCCCTAAAAACTCCAATATATGAAAGAAATTTATTTTATGTATGGAAGTGAATCACGTGGTGACATTCAAATAAAACGCCGTTTTGTTTAAATAAAATGGTTTGCACGTGGCCTACACCTTCTTAAAGTGGAATTTCCACTCTCAAATTTCAAAAACTTACGTTATATTTCCCAAATATCACAAAAATCCGTCATATAAGAGCAAAATGAATGGAAATGCTATATGGACGACGCTGGGCTGTCCCCCCAGAAAATGTGGCCACTAGAGGCGCTCATGCATGGCACATGCGCCGTTTTGTAATTTAGACCTCTATTGAATTCGGCTCAACATCTCATTGTTTATTTAAGCACCATTACAGTATTATCCACCATTAAGTTAGGAAGAATTCCTCATCACTTAAAATATTTGATGTGACACCGGAAAACCTTGAAGCAAATGCCTATAAATGACTATACTAACAGCAATATTAGCACCGGCAATTCAACAGACCCTAAGGAAATCTCATAAAAGCTTAAGTTGAATGTTTAACTTGCAGTGTTACACGTTGGGTTATGTACTCGCGATTATTAGTATGTTTGGTGACCTGAATCCAATCATCTACAGCCAAACCTTAGACGAGACACGTTAACATGACAGTTAAAGATCGAATAGAATGAGAAAAGATGGCTGGCTTTTGGTGGCATAAAGACACTTTCCTTTATGGGCCTCTTGACACAAATCGTCAAGCATTCATCGTAGCGAAATACTTGCAAAAATTCTCTCCAAAATTGTTAGTTGGAAGAAAATTTGTTTCAGCACTTAGGCATTAAAGTTGGAACCTGCCTATCACTAAATTGACTTTTTGGCCTTTCTGGCTAACGCACCCAAAAAATCCCACTATATACTGATAAAAAGCACTATGGTAGTAAAAAAAATGAAAGAACACAGGCAGAAAAAGAGAACACATGAAAAAAAAATCAAATTAAGTTTAATTTAATAACTCTGCAACCACCGTTGTCATTTAAACACCAATTTTAATGAAAATACATTTGCTAGAGTGGATCTGCTATCACTGTTAGATTTCATGCCTTAAACGTAACGTTTCACCTTGATTACAAACATTCCAAGCATTCAATCCTATCCTGAGCAATTTCCTCCATTTAAAGCAATGTTAGCAATAGACGTGGTTGCAATCAATCTTGATACATTCACGAAAGATATATGGCTACTATTTTCTATCGACTACTGCACTTAAGAGAATGCTGGCGCCTTGTTTGAGCCCCTTGGTGTAGAAAGAGTAATAATGACAAATGTTCTCACACGCACAGGGCTGGACTTGATCACTAGAGCAAACACGTACCCATTTAACAAGAGAAAAGAGAGTAATGCTAATGCAATGATTGAAATTATTTCAGGTGCCCAATACTAAAATTGGTGCTGTAATTAAGTTTCCAGGTCCAGTGGAACCTGGGATTACAAACTTATACTCAGTTCCTTGACCCTGTTCGTGATCCGAATCAATTTTTTCGGTTTACGAACTTACTCCGTTCCTTGACCCTTTTCGTGATCCGAATCAATTTCTCGGTTTACGAACTTACTCCGTTCCTTGACCCTGTTCGTGATCCGAATCAATTTTTCGGTTTACGAACTTACTCCATTCCTTGACTTTGTTCGTGATCCGAATCAATTTTTCGGTTTACGAACTTACTCCGTTTCTTGACCCTGTTCGTGATCCGAATCAATTTTTCAGATTGCAATTAATGTAAAAATCTGTTCGTAGACAGACGTTCGTAAACCGAGGTTCCACTGACAGTGCATAAATTACAAGTTGCATGTAAGTTAATTACGATTTAAGACAGCACTTGACGTATATTTTATGGCTCTACTAGTATTATTTTATTATTGACATACTAAATGTTTTTGCAAATCATATTTCAAATGTGCATAATCAGAATGATCGCAGTGTGAAAAACTAAAGCGTTTTTGTTTAAAAACTCGTGAACGTTACATCTTGTTACATCACTTATTTTAAAGCATGAAAATTCTCGGTGAATAAGCGCAACGTGTTTGCATTTCTTCACGGGATTATGGCATTATAAAATATTGTCATTATTACTTGGGTAAACATGCTTTTGGCTAGGCTAATTTTTTAAGAAAACTTGGCATAGCATATTTCATTTTATGCCATTTTTCAAATTTTCTCTGCCAGAAGATACCATTAAAAGCCTATGCAATTTTCTGGTTCAGTTGTCCTTTAAGAGCAATCCATGCCAGATTGTATACAATTTTTTGTATGGTAGTGAATTTCACTGCTTTTTTAAACGCAACAGTGCGTCGATTTGCATTCGTCAAATCGGGTATTGGCAGTCAAGTGAAAAAATACTTGTTGCATCTTGCGGTATACAAATATAAGAGAAATATGCATGCGTTTATATTATTTGTATGAACAGTATTTTATAAAAATGCGCATGGATAAGCTATTGCAAACAAAGATGTGTGATGCATGATGAGACCGATGAATTTCATCGCCAATGTTAACAAAAGTGTTATCATTAGCGTTTCCACTTTGGTCAAGCTGAACAACATTTTAGTATTCAAATTCTAAATAATGCTCTAAATTCTAAATTTCGCCTAGCAGCATATCATAGAAAATATCATTTTCTTAAAATGCAATAAAATACTGCTGATTCTAGTGAGGAAATCTACAGAAATATCTACGAATTTTTATTGATTTTGTTTGCAGTGTAATTTGTGTGAAAACTATGCTGAGATTGTGCCATCACATTTTCACTTTTAGCCAATATATCGCTGATCCTCGCTATCATCTTTTTTTCTATTAAGTACTGTTGCACACTAGAAGTGTGAACGCCTAGCCCCAGAATAAATATAGATAGGCTTCGTCAAAGTAGGATAGTCATTATTTTCAATTTTTTTTTTTTTTGGAAAGTTATCCAATATAGAATTTTTGTGAAACGGAAACGGTGGTGCCTCTACCGTCTCACATACTGATATTCTTCCTGCCAAGTCTTCGTCAGTGTTATTCTTTTTTAATAGAAAATGTTCAATGACATTTTCTTTGGATTGTAATTTGAAGCACGAGTGCCAAATAAGATACACATGTATGTTATTATAAGTATACGATCGCATGACAGTTAAGTAAGATAAGTTTTAGAAAATGTCAAATTTCAAAGAAACGTATTGAAAAACTTTGGCAAGATATATAAAAGCTTTTTTTTGATATAATATTGGTTACATATATACTGGGACTGTGCATTAATTTTAAGGGATTCATAAGAGAATGCATAATTTGTACTACATATATCGCATTGGGGCATATTGTTACTATATTCATGTCAAAGCACGTAATGGCTTTGGTTTTCAGTATGTGTCATTTGATTATGTGCCAGTAACAGCATTTGTGGGAAGTCTTACTTTTTTTTAATTTGAAACCATCACAGGTAATCGGTATTGACTACAATTAGTGCGATTAAGCCGAGTATTGGAAGAAAGATGGCCGCAATACGAGCAGACAGACTATGAAGTCATTTTTCAAGCATGACAATTCTCGGCCCTAATTTGCAAAACCAGTCAAAGCTTATTTGGAAACGCTGAAATGGGAAGTCTTAAATCCCCCTTTTCACCGTATTCTATTGACATTGCTCCTTCTGATTACCACTTATTTCCATGGATGACTCATGGTCTGCCCTAGATACACTTAAATTCTTAAGCTACCTACCCACCAAAAGAAATATAAACATAAACATCAAACATACACAAAAAGCACTAAAACATTGTTTTCAGCATGTTTTTCCAAACTTGTGTGGCAGATTCCTTTGATACGGACCGCCTCTCGAGCTATCGCTACGTCACATCAAAAAAACATCAAAATGTGGGGGAAAAACATGTTTTCCCCACATTGTTCGCAAACACTTCTGGACACATCAATGTTTGTAAGTGTCTGTTTGTTGTGTATGTTTTTTGTGTGGCAAGTTTCTTTTGATGGATACCCACCTTTATGAAGATACTCAAAAATGGGTCGATTCGTGGATAGCCTCAAACGACAAGTCTTTTTTCGACATGGTATCCATATGCTGCCAGAAAGATGGGAACAAGATGTGGCTAGCGATGGACAATACTTTAAATAATCAACTTGTAACACCACTTTTTAAAAATAAAGCTGTAATTTTATTAAAAAAATCCCTTAAAATTAATGCACGGTCCCAATAAAAACAATGGAAAAACATCATCTAAATTTCGTACTTTAATATGCAGAATAACCGTACTGTTGTTACTTCGACTGTCATAAATCCTTAATATCAATATACAAAAAAAAAAATAAAAAGGTTGGGTTTTAACTATTAGAACTAAAAAAACTAATGACATATCTGATGTGAAAAAAGCCATGCTTTAATTAAATTTGAACGTTTTGTGTACAATATTTTATTTTCAAAGGGCATATATGGTATCTATGCTATATGACAAATCTTTGATCTCAAGAAATTAGATCTTTTGTTTATCTTTCAGAGTTTATTTGATTAGCTCTATTGATTATCCTGATTGATAAATAAAGCAGAAACTTTTGTTTAACGAACCCGAATCATGACATCGTGGATCCGTGTGATAATATTTATCAAACTGAGTGTAGCGAAATGGTAGATATATTATGTAAATGAAGCCAGAAAGCAAAAATATATGCTAATATTTAAACAATTACCCATATTTTTGTCTGCTAGTTTGCTTGCCAACGTTATACAAATGCAGTGAATTGCAATCAATACCAAGATGGAGTGTAAAAGAATTTTAGGTAAATGAAATTTTGCTTCTTCACCCGGATATTTAGTCAATACAATTAATTATTTTATTCCACGTATTCAATACATGGATCTGCAAGAAAAAAAAAGCTAATTATGCAGTGCACTGATTATTTATTAATTTGTCATGGAGTTTTCTTGAAACTAATTAATTATCATTGATGATTCATATAAAACCTGTGAGGTGTGAATTACTATGAAACGAAATCGTATTGAAAAGGTTAAAAAAAAACAAAAGATGTCATAGTTTATAATTAATATTAAATCTGACAGCTTACAACTTAATTTATGCTCTTATATATTGCCAGTATTTGAGAAATTTAATTAGATAGTTACATTTTTCCAACAAATGCACTATAGCTGTCAACTAGATGTCACACAAGTTCTTTGCAATATACGAGGGGCGGTCAAAATGTGTTGCATATTCGTTTATTATTCGAAAACCAGATGTCTTACAAAAAACTGAAATAGCCAGTTTAAAGAGCAGGAAATTTGTTTTTAGGATACCAAACATGGCGCCACAATTTATGCAGAATTTCTAACAAACTATCAAAAACAAAATGGCACCTCACTTGGAAGCGTTCACACGAGAGGAACAACGAAGTGTTATTCGTTTTTCAGTGTTGAAAGGCATGAAATCGAGTGAAATTTATAGTGAAATGTTATAAGTTTATGGTGACAAATGTGTTTAACAAATTATGGTACATTGGGACATGAATGAAGTTGTGCTACTTCATGGCAATTCACGTCCTCATTCTGTCCATGCCACAGAACACAGGATCAACATGTTTAGTGGGAAACATTGAAACATCACCATACAGCCCCGACCTTTCACCAATTGATTTTTATCACTTTTGTCCACTAAAGAATCACTTGAGTGGTCAAAAATTCCAAACAGGTGATTATGTGAGACTTGGGGTTTGACAATAAAACACATTTTACGAGAGGGGTATAAACAATCTCATCAAATGTGAAATGTTACCATGCTCTACATGACTCAGCCCGTTTTAAAAAGTGTGGGGTTATTTTATGATAATTTTTGTTAGTACACAAGGTAGCATCCCAATTCCTTGTTATGTTAGGAATACCTTAAGTT
>JAQGBW010000249.1:0-50932 GCA_034698625.1 Julus scanicus | reverse complement strand
AATAGGGGACACCTCCGAATAACGGACAAAACTTGTGGTCCCGTGACTGTCCGCTTTTCGGAGGAACCACTGTATTTATAAAAACAGATGGCAACTTAAGTTAATTATGTTGAAATCATTAGCGATGCCTTAATAGAAAGGAACACCATTAGAAAGTCGGAGACATTAATTTTAGAGAAACCAGTTTCTTAAAAGATAAAACCGCCTGATAAGAGAGATCATATAATGTCGAAAATTCCTCAATAATTACGATTCAGATAAACTTAGTGACTAAGGAAGATTAAACTAAATTAGTGAAAAATATTGGCATTTTTAATAAAACAATTAATTATTTACACAGTGCAGCGGCCAATTCGCTATTTCCAATTTTCGACATTTAGGTACATTTATCAAACCATTTTATTAATACGAGTTCAGATTTGTTCAAACACTACTAACAGAAAGGCATGTGCCAATAGATCCCTTCATGCAGTTTAACGAGTTATAGATATTTAACATGACAAAAACTTGCCTTGTACATCATCATCCAATTCATATTCCTTGCCTTCAGAGCCGAGTAGACAAGAACCATTGCTCAATACTTTATTAATATCGAATTGGTCGAATTTCATTCGGCCAGATTGTGACAAAAGTTCATCATTCTCTTCTGTGAATAAAAACGAATATTTGTATTCCAGATTTTGTCGAAATTAATGAGCAGGTGATCCTAAGTGAAAATAATGGCACCTTTTTTCACGCAGCTCCCTTGAGGTTCCCATTGAGGAACATTTCTGATGATGGCATCAACCGCTTGACCAGCTGCAATTCTAGTCTCCCATGAGTTGCTTCTCAAATATTGATGAACCTTTTATATGATAAAAATTCCAATTTAGAGGTTATTTTAGCTAATTAGAAACACAGTATGAAACTTAATTTATGAAGCTACCATACCAATTTCCCATTTGCTGACCAAATAACAGTATTTGAAAAATAAGCTATTGATGATTAAAAAACTACCTTGCTGAGCAGATTATACAACTCATGGGGATACAACTTCTGTACTTCTCCTAGTTGCAATGCTGCAGCTTTCCGCGTTATAGTTGATGACCCAGTGTCCAAAAGCACAAATAGGCGATCCAATCTGAAAAAAAACCCGTTTGGTTAAAATTGGCTGAAAACGACAAGAGTAAACAAATCCATGATGCTGTTTTGATACTGATTCTGTTTTGCGAATTTCATTATAATTGGTTGACAGGATGTTTATAGAAATTTTTGAGCGATTGGAATCAACTGATTATATATTTCAACATTGGCATGCAAATTAGGCTCATTTGATCAGTTAACCATCCATAGACTGTAAAGAGTAACTTGTGAGCACTTTAGGTGAAACATTTCATTCTCTCAGAGAAATACAAGAATCTCAAAAAAGAATAAATAGGATTTTATACTTTTGCGTGTGATGGGGAAATATCCCAATCAAAAAGTCCTTGTACACTGATCAACAAATCTGATGCTTTTTTAAATGATTTAAGAGTGCATTTAAAAACAAAGTATAAAATCACACTTATATCATTGGATTATCTTAAGTAGTGAGAATGTGTCTTAATTTCATATTTTTTCCATAATGACTAGTCATTGCAGCTTGAATAAAATTGTGTTACTTAATATGCAAGCAGTCACCCCAACATTGCATTAAACGTTGCACGTTTTCCAAGCAAACTTATGATCATTTCTTGTTACATACAAGGTTAACAGAAAAGATGTATTCTTTACAAAGGTGAATATGCAATTACACTGATTTAACAAAATGGTTGTATTAATAATCAAATGTGCTAATAATTATAGATATGATTAAACACTTATTTTCCAAGGGCTATGTGTACATAAAGCCGTTTACACCTATATATGTATAATTTATATATGCACGATTTTGTGCTCCATCACTAGGAAGTCACCAGACACTCTTAACCAGTCACAGAACATTCAAGACAAATACCTTGCTGACAAGAGTAATCATTAACATGTTTGATAACGTGCAAGTTCAATTGGTATACACTGGAAGCTACTGCAAAAGAGGAATTTCGCCCATAAATTCTCCCCTTTCGTTTTGTTTCTTCAACTTCCCTTTCCTTTCTTTCTGTATCAGAGTCATGCATCTTAAAACAATGATGTAGACAAGAGATTTGAAAGAAAATCTACTTCAAGTTTCATATAACATTGCAAAACAACTGTCAAACGACAAAGGATAGATTTGATTTCAAACCCTGATTTTCTTTTGTGAGATGCAAGATGAAATAATAGAAAAAAATAGTATGTGTGTACAATTTTAGAAATTGTGATATAGCGTAGCTGGTATACATTACATTCACTTCCTCGAAAGCATAATGGCATGTTAGTAGAAGTTAATTTCTCTGCCAGTACCATGGTAAAGACACTCATCAGTCATTCGAATTACTGTCTGCCACTTAATTCACAAGTGTGAAAGTAATGCAATCAAAGGAGTTAGAAAAGTCTTTCATAGATATCCTTGTAAGATGTGCATTGCCAAACATCACTTCATATTTACAGGGTTTCCTGTTTAATTATGTGACCAGACTGATAATATCAGCACTAAACATAATTGAAACTAGCTCCAACCAGTATAACATTTTTTTTCCACCACTTTCTCTGAAAAATAATTAACCTTTTTAAGACAATGAGCATGAAATGAATAGAAACCAATGACAGCTAGTAATGACTAATATATGTCTATTGACTTTGTCAAGCTGAAATAATTTTCCTCTGTGGACCACTGGTTTGAATATATCACGTTACTTCCCTAAGGCTTATGACACTAGCTTGTGAAAATGGGCATGCATGATAAGAGCTATTCATTGTTTGACTATACATGTAGTCGGTCACGAGTAATGCATTTGCATGGTTCATCCATTTAAATATGCAAAACGAAACCAACCGCACAAGTGGACTACTGTTCAAGCCAAGGGTGTCATGTTCTTAGGCGCACCTGGTTTACATCAGTAAACGGCCATTAAAATGACAGGGTGCGTGTAAAACGATGCAGCAGTCTACAGGATGATCCTGTTTATACTCAAGTTCAACATTAAGCACAAGTATGCGTGGATGGCCCAGCCCACGGTGCGATGCACTGTAGGCTACCTGTAGGCTTAAGATACACTTATCAATCTATGGGCTAATAACCCGGTTGAAAAGATGTAAGCAACGATGAAACACAACGCACGGATAATTCACGAATACGTAATACTATTACAGAGGGTTACACTTACCTCGACGACATCCTGATTTATATAAATCAGGCCAGCAATGATGTGGTGCTTCGTCTATACCAAGATGATTAGCTTCCAAAGGTTAATGCTCAGGTTCAAAGGCTTCAAACATTTGCAGAATCCATTCATTTTCTCATCGTATCGATGCCAAGGTTTTCATTTACGAATTCAGTTTTACCTAACCTTCGTCCTGGTATCGATTATCCGTTTCCCGTTGTTGATAAACACTACAAATCGCCGAAATTAGCGAATTTTTCACTCGAGCGACACAGCCCCCAAACCAGCTGCAATTTATACTGACAGCCATGTTGCCACTGAAGCGGGTTATAAAATGAACCAACCCCCGCCATTGGATGAGAGTAGCTTGACGTCACAGCTCTTCGACCAATCAACCTCCGTCGTTCTAAGGAACTATGACGAGTCACGTGACACGTGCGGAAGGATAGAAAGGAGGAGTTTGTTATCCAACATGGCTCCTAGCACAAACGAAGCTCGTGGAAAAATAGAAAATAGTCGACGAAGGAAGAGGAAAAATAGGGCAACGAAAATCCATTTGGTCTTCAATGAAGACGAACGAAAGTAAGTAAAATGTTTTAATGGCAGCATGAATTTTAAAAAGTTTAGATTCGAATGCAACGCACGTGAGGATCTGTAGTTACAAAAGCACGTGCAGTATGATTCCCACTTAAAATAGTCCCAAAAAAAAGGACTTGTCAATGTATCGATTGTCATTAAATGACCAATGAGGCCATGAGGGCCTTAGAACGTAATGGGAATTCATAATCGGATGATTGGTTCTTTACCAAAGGGCAACTAAACAAATTTTGCATTTATTTTTTCAGAGAGTATCTCACAGGATTCAAGAAGAGGAAAGATGAAAGGAGACAGAAGGCTCGTGACGAATTAGACATAAAGTTAAGAGAGGAAAAGAGGAAGCGCAGGGAAGAGGTGCCAAAATTTGCATTATAGTAGCATATTTTGCAATCATACTTCATATATAGAAAATAGTTATTTACAGTTTTTCATTATTTTAGCAACGAGACATGCTAAAGACCGTGTTATTATCTCAGCGCTCCATACCTGGTAGGTTTAAAAATTCTCCTATGTTTTATATACAGATTTTCATGCATTATTTTGTACTTGCAGAAGTTGAACATTTAGTCGAGCCTGTTACATACGATCTTCCGAACCATACCGTTACCATTTCATCAATAACTGATGTCGATTTCCAAGGGAAAGACAATTATCTTGTTGGACCAAATAAGGTTTAGTATTTTGTTTCAACACATACCCTTTTCAGTATTTTTATATCTAAAGTCGAAGTGTAAAACTGTGTAGAAAGATCATACGTTAATTGTGATTTGTTTACTTTGTTATCCTATTAGAATGAATCTGATGAAGATAGTGAAGAAAATAAACCCAAGCCAAAAGAAAGTTTAACAAACGAGGACAAAATAAAGTAAATCCCTCGTTTAATGTAGTGTTTTATCAAGCGGCAGTTTCGTGAAATTAACAGTAAACGTTTATGCATTCTTCCAGTTTTCAAGGTCTTCAACGAAACTTAAAGAAGGCACAAATGAAGAAAACGAAGGCGAGCAAAGTGGTGCATTCGAAGCAGAAAATCCAACAAAAGAAAGACAGGCAACAGGCCAAGAAAAAAAGATCAATTGTTCGAAAACGTGAGAAACACAAAGGTGGAAGACGCTAATTCAATTAGCACACTGAATAAATTTAAATTTTGTTATACCAATTGCATAGGTCTTTGCTTTCGTTGTTCGAGTTCAGTGTTTCCCAAATTTTGCTATGTCAAAAATATTTGAGGAGCCCCATTATGATTAAGAAATATAAAAAGGTTTTACAGCTCTTATTAATTGAGAAAGCCTCGTTTAGACAGGTAGAAATTACATGGTGTGTAGTTGCATTAAAAATCAGGAAATGTACTTGAATTTTTATAACACCTAGGACTCGGGATTTATGTTTGAAATGTGTGGTATCGCCTGTTTATGTTGTTACTTCCTGTCGAGATCGGGGTATTGTCGTTAATCGGAAAAATTCAATATAAAACGCAACACCAAAATTTTTTTTGTTTCTAACTCCCTAGAAAATTTGTCAAGCATATAAGTATTATGGATATATATATGTGTGTAACTATACTTGTTACTTTCTGTACATCTGAAGCATAAATTGCAAAAACACAGCTTATACCAGGGATCCTATATCCACATTTGTGAAAATATTTTTATATCATTCTCCAACATGAATTCACAATTAGTGTTAAGAGTTTTTGGTGCACTTCATGATCAATGGCTTTATTTTCAACTACATTGTTTTGAATTAAATCCAAAAATGTGTGAGGGTTGGCAAAACGATATAAACATCCTCTTTGTTAGGAATAACCCAGTTTGAATGTTAAGGTGGTTAAATAGGCCGTTTATTAACTGAACCATAGGAATTGTTCAATGTTTGTTTGTACACATTTGTCAATATGTTAATTTGTAACAAAGAAATAATGCAAATCATGAGGAATTCAAGCAAAATGGCATTTGAAAAAATAATGATAATAATAATGTTAACCCTGTCAGTCTCTAGTGGGATCTGAGCTGACTGCATTGCACTGCCAGCAAAGAAAGGCGTTTACCTCATTTAAAGGCCATTTCATGAAACAGAAACATGAGCATTGGAAGAACAATTCTACACGTAGTCTCAAGAAGCCTAACATGTATGTATCAATACCGGGATAGAACATGAAAACATCAATGAGTTATGTTTGATATATGTACATACACAATTACATAAATAATATGTAAGATGTGGGTAATTATAAAAGTGCTTAAACCTATCCTCAGTTCCATTTTTTTATCTTTGTAAATCTGCAATTCAGTATCCTGCTCATGAGTCAGATGAAGCAAGATTGTTTTCTAAGAATGAATATCATGTTTAAATTCAATGTCTGGTTCGTGTTCTTTTACTCTCCCCATCTAAGATAAAACTTTAATCACACAGAAACGTTATTACCGATCTAATTTACGTGATTGAAATAAAAGTTTGATGCAAGGCTTGGTCGTTAACAACACGCACATATCATGACACAGGCTTTCTAAACGATACTAAAGAGACTGTTACTATTCAAGTGAAAGAGCATTTATGTGGACAAACTATAGATTGCACATCAATAGTTAGTAGTACAGCTACAAAAGATATTGTTTGAAAGTGGGATTTTATTTTTAAATAATATCAAACTTAGGCTCATTGATTAAAAATAATAATGCATTACTTAAAATGAAGTGAAGAATTGCAGTATGTTTTCAGCTTTTCAAAGTAATTGAAAAAAGAAAATCTATACTTTATGAACTAAAAAATTGACACATACAAAATGTAAAGGATTAATTGAAAATTGATAAAACCATGCCAAGTAACGCATCTGAATGTGTGCATCATTTCTTAATAAACCTACCAAGCTTGATAGTTGTCAACAAAATTCCCCAATTGGCCATTTTTACATTTTTAAGTATACAATTTTGTAATACATAGATTAACTTGTTTTGAAACATGCCATGCCTCACTCAGGAAAACAACATTTTCTCACGTGGGGTGAAATTGCAGACATGCCTAAAACACAGACAACGACACCTCGGGAGA
This sequence comes from Julus scanicus, assembly GCA_034698625.1. Classification (NCBI taxonomy): domain Eukaryota; kingdom Metazoa; phylum Arthropoda; class Diplopoda; order Julida; family Julidae; genus Julus; species Julus scanicus. The sequence goes on along the minus strand of JAQGBW010000249.1, from coordinate 44,030 downwards.
AGCAACGCACACTCAACTTGTGCAATAGTTTGAATGATTTTAAAGCTAATTATCCAAAAATGGGAAAATGACCCTATATGATACCTGAACATGTGAAACGATGACTATTCGGACTTAAAGCACCATAAACATACTTTGCATACAGCTTGTATTTTACTAATGAGCAAAGAATCAAGCAAAACCAAAGCAATACTACAGTGCCTAAATATAAAGAAAATTGCTATTGGAACAACACAAATTTGCAGAATTTAATTGAGTGATAAGGTATCTTTTAAAAGTAACCTACAAAACTGGCAAATCAAGGCTGTGAATCTTATATAACAAAGTACACACAATGCACATATCGTTTTTTTGATAATAATCACTGGTCACCACAGGATTTTCCGTTAAATTTTATATATCAACATGATTTACCAATTGTTTTGTTAATAAAACATTGCCAGACAAATGGCCATTATAATACTTCCGATATAACCAATTTCATGACACCGGTTAGCACAATCATGCTAACCAATGGCGACTCTTTTCATAAAAGTGCTACTCTCCAACTTCACGAGGTAATTTACCAACCATACTTTTAACTTCAGTCATTTTTTTGCAAATGTCAAGACTCCAAACACAAATTATAAAAAACTATGAGATATTCAATGGACAACACCTCAAAATTGAGTAAGCACACGCTAATATTAATTGTCATATTCGTTACAATTTTGAAAATCAAAACATGTGCATTACTTTGATTGAGGGATTTTTAATTTAGTGTAACTTAATTGCTTTTGCAAATCATCAATTTTCAAGAAACAAGGTTCATTTTAATTTAAACTGTTGATACCATAGTAAGTTAGCATTCATGAACGCTTTAAATTAAACATCCCCTTCTTCATCGTGTGCTGTTTATGCTTGTTATTATCAACCGACATACCATTTTGATTTTCAAAATTTGTTATGCACACTTGGATTTGAGCAGCTAACAGTAAATTTCTGAGCAAATCAGCACAGTGGTATGTCACAAGCTGGTTGATCTTCCAAATGCCATGATCATCGCCTAGTCACAAAGTTTATATCTTAGACACAAAAGGGCGGTACGTAATAGCACGACACAAAATCACTTAAATTGAACAGTTTTACCAATGTTATTATGAAGAGTTGCTCAAATGTGGCCAATGAGAAGGAAACAAGATTATGGACGCATACACTGGAACTCATGCTGAATGAATAGCACCTACAGAGCATCAGTAAAACGTCCAATGGCAATCGGATCATAAGGGGGGTAGGCTTTTCAACACATGATCAGTAAGGTAAGAGTTGGCACAGTATCACGATTTTGAGTAATATAAAATGGAAAACACATTAAGGACAAGGTTTTCTTTTTACGATTTTTTTTTTTTTTTTTTTTTTAAAAACTTGGTACTGAGCAAGTTCCAAAACAAAACACAAATTATTATATAGAATATGGTTATGTTGTGTCTCAAGAAAGAAACTGCAGATTGAGCTCACGATTATTAATTGCACAATTGCTCATAGTTTGTCGCATTCGGGGAAAAAAATCAAATTGTGGCAAATCGAACTAAACGGCAGAAATAATGCACGCTGCATAAAAAAAATGGTGTATGCTGCATTTAAATCACTTTAAACTTATCCCATTAAAAAGCATTTCTGAAAATGACTACCTATACTACTACCAAACACCCGCAGCAAATGAACTGTCGCTATTTACAAGGAAAGGAAAATATCGATAGAAACAAACTGATTCAAAGAAATTGTCGGGTACGTGGACATGGGGGGAAAAAAAGTGTCTTTTGATCCACGTTAATGCCTGTTTGATTGGAAGGAGAGATGAGGCTGAGCATATCACTCACGCGAGTCCCATATGCATAGGAGGGATGTGGAACAAAATAGTTAATTTCTCGTTTCAGTAATGATACCACTGTTAGCAATTTAGTCGATTCGAATTAATGCAAGGGAAACATGTCAATAAATACGAGTGTAACCTCACCACGTGGTTTCAATCTGTTAACCTCATAACTCCTACCTGTATCCTCCCAACTCTTTCAATTATTTCCCCCCTTACCTCTCAACTTCAGAATTCAATCCAATGACGTGTGCATGCCCGTTTTTTAAGCGTGATAGGGCGTTACGTAAGTTGCTGGAAATAGTCCACGACGAGCACCGATTTCTCCTGACCACCAATGTTGATCCGTACGATCTACGACAGTGATCACATCGCCTCGCCTGAAATCCAATTCACCATCCTCTTGTGGTGCGAAATCGTACAATGCTTGGACCAGGAACTATTTCGGATTACAACAAACCATTAGCAACGCGATAAATTTAGCCCAACGAAATATTAACAATATAATTTCGAGATCGAAGATCACATTTGTAATAATATGAATTCAGCTAAGTCTCTAAATATTGTAAACTTACCTCTTGAGGAACCATGTCTTTGAGTTTGATGTCTTGTGACCTGCTTACTGATGCTGATCTGTGATATTCTACCAATTCATTTAAGGAGTTAAACTTAACTACCCACAAAAAGAATTTGCCTTGCGTATCTCTCAAAACTTTGAAATGTTGAACACCATCTCCACATCTAAAACAAAACATAAATAAGTCATACATCCTTGTATATACATATGAGCAAAATACAGTAGAACCAGTTTAAGAAGTTTTTGCATTTAAGAAGTCGAATTTTTGCGATCCCCAAAATAAACCCCATAGGATTAATGTTAACTATTCCCCTGTATGCAAATGATGATCCTACAGCTCATATGACTCAATAAACGAAAAATCAGATTCACACTAACTTCACAGATAAGGAGAAATCCCCAGGTGAGCTTTCGCTTACACGGACGAGGAAGGCGCCTTCATGCTTATTTATAAGTAGTTTTTCAGCATCAGCACGCGTAATGCGGCCATAATACCACCTGGTAATGGAAAAAACAGACAACCATATTTATTAAACATTGAGCAAAAATAAAAAATAAGCATTGAATCAAAGGCATTTTGAAAATATTTCGTATTTACTCGTGTTTCCGCATTTCTATGTAATTGCTGGGTATAAGTCCTTCCCTGCCATCCAATTCAGCTCGAAACCAATTAATATCATCTTCCATGTTGAGAATCTAAAAAAAATACCGTTGAAATCATTATTATAACACGAGTGACAACACGTGAGTTTGTAAATTTATGAGAAATAAGTCACATTATTTCAACATTTAAATTATAACTGCAAACACAATGCACAAACTAAACAATAAATATTTAAAGATTATTAACGAGTGGTTTAAGTTATGTATATTAATTTTGTTAACATTTGTTGTTTATCAGAAATGCTATCAAAACATCTGCACTTTAACATAAGAAAATGATTAGCCTCAAAGCACGATGGCATGATCGGCCTTCACATCACTTATTTCTATTTTCGTTCTTACTGCCCAACTTAAAAGTTCACTTCTAAGGATGCAAACAAATATCCACTCAACTAAAAGCGGCTGAAAATACAAAGATGAACATTGAAATTGACATTGGGGATGAAGAGGGGGGTGAAATCTATTTCTATAAATTTCTAAAATTCACACGACAGTAAGCAATACGCGTTTATTATTTAGGATTTTGTGATCTCCTAGTGTTTATTGTACACGTTTACAATATTGACGTTTCCTAGAACTTGCAATTTCAGAAAGCATCATTTCTTTCAGTGATAGTATATTCCATTCTCCATTTGGGCATCAGCTAGCAACAAAAGAATTTAGGATTATGATTGAGTTTATTGACGTCTAAAACGATTGAGACTGACCGCGAAAATACCTCGGTCATCAATCTGAGCTTTCGTTTTCACTCTTTAAGCTGGAGTCTAAATTCCTACTATGGTGAACAAGAAACAAATATGGTCTTAAGACAAAGCTAATCACCATTACCAGAACAGCGATATACCGTGTTTACATAAAAGCAAAAACTACAAAATGTTTGCAAAATCGCGTTGCTACACAACTGCTCAACATGTTCAGTTGATTACCAAGTGTTATGAACAGATCATGCAGAAGTATTTCTAAGAATAGTCATGTTTAGTTTTCCTGGAATAACATGAGTGTAACTTTAAGGAAATAATATGATAATCCATTACTCTTTCAGAAAAGCAGGTGTACATAAGCTGGGGGTTGAGTAGTTTAGGGGCTCAAAGGCTCTTAACACCAAGGTGGAAAACATCGAATTCATCATGACATGCACCGATTTTCAATTATGATTAGTAAAAATAAATTTTGAGACTATTTCATAATTTGAGTATCGCCTAATAAGCAATCGTGTTAAGGTCTTAACCACTATTGGATGGCAACAATCACTTTTTTAAAATGTGACTTTCCAATATACTGTAGCCTATATGTATCAATAATGTTTAGTCATGTTTAGCAGAATTTAACCACAAAAAAAAATCCAACCAAGCAACATAAACAGGAAATTTAAACTGAAAGTACATTATCCCTAGTCCATCAGTTCCTACTTGTTAATAACATCTGAACTTTGAACATACCATGAATGATAGTGTATTTCACTGGCTCAGTCATAATGAGGGTCATCTATACTGTTTATTACTAAAGCTGCAATTCCTGGCAAATTTTAAATCCAAATATGCCTTAAAAAATTGTTTAATAGCTTTAAACAATTTCAGGGCTTTACAGTGATGCCATTGAGCTTCTTTAGCGCTGCAATGCGTCTTTCATACCCTATGCGGATCTAGTTTCATAGACATTGAAAATCGACTAAATAGGGTCAAAACAGATTGTGTTAAGCCAACAGAATGGCTAAAACACTGATCCAAATTTTATTTACAGGCTATCTGTCTATAGTTGGCGATAATTCCACGTGATGAGCATGGTTTACATTACACCGTGACATGTACAAAGTGTTATCTATGAGCGGAAATCTAAATAACTATTTCCGATGTTATTTTCATGTATTCCCCGCGACCCAGTTAGCCGGTTAAAAAATGTTCTACCTAGTCAACAAAAAAATCAGACAATCCCACCTAATTTTTCCACTTGTCTGTTTATAAAAAGCAACTTATCATTGGAGTAAAGATAAATCGTGTCTGCTTTTATCCATGCAAGCTGCTGAACATGGAAGTACTGAATATTATTAATTAGAGTCGAATCTACAGGATTCCATGCGGTATAATAATTTTTTTATTGATTATGTATTTTAAAAAGTAGCTTAGAATAACAAGTTGACTAAAACTGGAAAGTGTTTGGTAAACGAGACATTGGGCAGTCGATTAAATAAAGACGATAATTTCGGTAGCTTTAATCTACAACAGGTACTTTCACACGGGAGAGAGTTGTAATTATAGCCGGAAACGTTGATGTGAATGTGCGCACGCGCGAAGAACGTTTTCTTTTTTTCGGTAATCCACAGAATTCAGCGTTTCCGGTTATAGCTCCTAGCCCCTCAATACCCTCCTGTAACCTTTTTTAATAGCAGAAGTCTCAAAACGAGGTTTACAAAACCTCCAGACTAACTATTAATCAATAATCAAATTCCATCCTTTGGGAATATAATATAACAACTAATTATAGCGCTGCTATTTTGTCCACTGCTGACAATTCAGGAAAGTATTACAAACTAGCTGCAACCCCGATTGTATCTCCACAATGGATCATTTTTATTTTAATATTTCGAGCTTTCAAGCTACATTGAGTAAATCAATGGAAATGAAAAGCTGCTTAGCAGGAAATTCAAATTAGAAAATTAGCAGGAAATGAGTATTTCATTATAAATATTAATGTTAAAGACACTGCATATTCATCTTTCCTTTTCTTGAAAAAATAAGAATAGACAAAGGTAAAACCAGAAGATTTCTAATGAATTAAATCCCATTGTGCGATGACCCCCCTGTATGTATTAAATCAAACTTGAGCATTTATAAGATGAAACACCCATTTCGTGAGTCACTCAAGGCTTTTCTCCCTGGTATTTCTAGGCAAAAAGCCATCTGTGTGCTTCGTATGGCAGTGCTAACGACTTTGCAACACGATTAGAGAATACCTAAAAACGAATACAGTATGCATTCAGCTGTGTTATTCTCTATTTCTGTGCTAAAACTCGTGTATCTTTTCACCGATAAGCCTTCATAGGCGCAATATGAATGTGTAAAACAGATCTTTGCGTAGCTCATGGGTTAAATTGCAAATGCTCATTGATATATAAATGATATCTCTTCGCAATATCAGCTGCAAGGAACACCATGGTTGTATTTATACTCTTAAAATTATATCCACCTTATGAGGTTAAATGATTTTTATATCTTACAGTTGTTTTACTCAATTTGCAAGGTTGTGTGTACTCAAGTCATCCAATTAAGCAATTGGCATATCTTGGAATACATACTTCAGACGGACATTAAAAGGAAGTTGATAATACGTTTTGATAAAAATATCAAAATAAATGCCATTTCTAAGATATGATAATCTGAATAAAGTTTCACAACACGTTTTGAACTTTAGATTAGTTCCACTGTCAATATTAGTTCGTCAAAACATTTTTTTTTTTAAATAACTAAGATGAGTTTTGAACAAAACTACAGCATTTCTAGAACTGGAAGAACTGTAGTTTTTCTATTTAGATTATGGCTTTTGACAGAAATCATCAAATCTACATTAAAAAAAAATTGTAGGTTTTCATTAATTTTTTCATTGTTTCCCCTAAACAAATTCGCTTTAATTGCATGCATCACCCCAAGTAAATGTAGTTTATACTTTGCTCTGAAATTTTTGTCCAACACTCATTTCCACAGGAAATTCACTGAACTTTTTTCTTTTTAAAAAAAAAGATGTGAATCATTCCTATTTTCCTGCGAAGTACACTTGGCCTATAGTTTAAAGGTTGCTCTGTCTCAATTCATTTTTCGAGAATTGAAAATTTGTGGAGATAAATAGGAGATAGCGCCCTTATTTCCGTTTTCTTTCATCCTTCGAAAATGCTCAACAATTAATTTCAGCACACCACATGGCATACAGGTTCACAAAAAAGCTGTTTACAAATCTTTTAAAGTGCAACTCCAGGCATCGCCAAAACAAGTTGCCTACTAGGTCACTGTAGTAGAACTTAAAATTTTAACATGGCCTTATTTCAAGAGGAGTTACCAGAAAGAGAAACCAGAATTATGGAATTTAGCCTCTGGTTGGAAAACGAAAAAAAGGCAACGAGATTATCTCATAACAACGTTTTTTATAAATGCATTGTTGCTAAAGGGGAGATACCGACGAACATGGTAATGATTCATTCAAAAACCTGGGCATTCCTACCAGTCACACTCACGCAATATTAGTCTAGGCTAATTTGAATCCTATTTAAACACAGAGGAAGACGGTACTAAAGGTATGTAGGCGCACATATCAGCACGCATTGAGCAACATGAATAAAAATAAACAAGTACTGTGACTCAGGTTTTTACAGCAAAAAGACATCTAGGGATTGAATCTGTTGAACTAAATTTTAAGAGCTTTATTTATTAGAAATTTATTTGAAGAAATGTTGTAACAAGTTTGTAATAATACAGTAACTGCCTTTATTCCAACCTTTGACGTTTTTGGAAGTGGTCTGCATCACATACAGTTTAAAACTATGTTGCTTCGCAAGTCAAGATTTTGCACATGTCTGTTTAGATAATTTATCGACACCAAACGAAACTATAGCGGCTCTGTGAACCTTTACGGATGCATAGTAATACTAAAATAGTTTTCTGGAAATCCTGGTTAAGTCAAAAATCAGAGAGACACCACGTATCCCAAAGTGAAATTATTGCTAAACATTTTGTGCATCATGTTTAAGCAAAACGACAGTATTTAATCACAAAAATCTTCTGCAAACTTTATTATTTGCTATAATCATATTTAAATAGGCATGTGTTGCTGGTACTCTATTGAGACCAACTAAAAAACATCCATCGACTTTGGCGTATTTTAAATTTTGTCATTTCCAATAGAAGGCTATTAACTTACAGTGAAGTAAATACCGATGATTTAATGTTTTTGTCAATACATATAGTATAAATTAGCAAATTAAAATTAGAAATCATATACAAGTTCCCATACTGTTGACATATTGTAAACAAACTGTTAAAATCTTTTTTCAGGTTTTACTTTAATCCTTTAAAAACAAAAACTTGTAAAAACAGACTGCTGAACTTATTATTAATCCCTATTCTTGCTTGCTCAACACAAAACCACCGACTTTTTCTTTTTAAAACCACCAATTCTTATCACTTTCACATTTAGGCCTAACTTAACCTATCTACATATATTTCCAATTGTACACCACCTAGCCAAGTGATCATACCTGTATTATGTAACTACGACAGCTAGGGTGTTTCGTAGTTATCTAGGAAGTTTACAACCTAAAATATTAACCAAAAAATGGAAGAAGTAATTATTTAGGATAAGAGGGTCCTACCTTCATGGGGGTCGCTTATTAGATTGTGAAGTTCAGGGAATTACTCACAAATAATATATTTTACGTATCACTCACCCTGGTACTTATAGACAACAAACTGAATTAGTGAGAAAATTACCTTGAGCACTTGGCTTTTTCTAAAACTTAGTTCATCCTCAGCTGTGGCGTTGAAATCATGTCTGGCTAAAGCCTCCATGTTGGCTTGGAAATTTTTTATGCAGACTCGCAAGTCGGCAGTGGAGCAAAAATTAACCAGTCACCTCAGTTATCCGGGCTATCGCGTATCATTGGCGACGTTCGAACAACTTCCGAATTAAAATGGTATCGCGATTAGCAAACTAATGGAAACAGGTATTTCAATTATAATCGCATAAAACAGAGAATATCATCGACACAAATTACCGACTTCGGACATGGCCTTCGGAATACGCCGCCTAGTGCAATTTTTAGCGACGACTGGTGAACGGTACGGAGGCCGAATCAGGACCTTCGTTTTGCTTTCGCTTTGGAAACGAAAATTAAGAAAACCTTTACGAAATGGATTAACGAGCCTTGAGAAACGAAACGAATGAATCACTTATGAAATTTATTTCTATTTATTTACTTATTCGCTGAATGTTTTTCATCAAATAGTCCAAAAAGTGCGATTCTCTTGGAGTCAATAAGGAACGTGATGATAATAAAGAAACAAAAACGTCCACAGGTCTCCGTACATTATGGAATCACGTGCACACGCAAGAATATTCTCATTGGGTAAATTTGCATGAGTTTATTTTGCCAAGGAACATGACGTTTTCGCGACAGTATCATAATTCATATCACCGAATTTCGTCTTGCAAGTTGTATTTCGGAAATACCATAATTTTAAATATACATTTATTCTAACCACACAACTCTTCTAATTAAGCAAACCAATTTTGACAAAAGTTATTTGACAATTCTTTCTAAAAAAAATTAACTGGGAAAAATAGAAAAATTGCATCATAATACATACATGACAATTTTATTTGTCAAAATACCCAAATAAGTACTGTAATTGAAATACATGAACTATACAAGTTATTTCATTTTGTTGACTAATTTAGCAATAATGCAAAAACTAGACAAATTTGAGCAACTTTAGATTTGTACAGATTCTCAGACAACCACTGTACTGGTCGTAATCATTGAAGTAAATCAACACTTATTGCAAAAGACAATGTCGCACTACGACTTAGATACATGTATTTCTGAATACTTTTAATTCTTACTTAAATGACAGAACAATGTAAATAAAATATAAAAATTCACGCTGTACAACTTTCAATTATAACTCCCACAACTAAAGACCACAGGAGGCAAGGTGATGGGAAAAATAGGAGAGGATGGAACAAAATTCTACTTGGAAGAACTATTGTTGAAACCATCAAAAATTGTTTTTAAATTAGATGGTTAAATCACCTTTTTTCAAAGCATACAATGACTTCATTGAAATCTTATCAAACATATTCTCATCAGTAAGACAACGAAATGAGAACATTAAGGTAAAACATTTCACAATACACAAACTTCAAATAAATACAAAAAAAAAAAAATAGATGCTTTATAAAATGTGAATGTACATAATTATATAAAGAAGTTTTAATTCTCTTATCATCATAAAGTTAAAAATAATAATTTAGTAAGCAACTAAAACTGGTTAAAAAATCCAAAAGAACAAGGCAATGAAAGATCACAACAATATATTTAGTTAAAAGTGCTATTAGTTATTGCATTATGGATAAGTATGCGTTTTCAAAAATCTAATAATAGGTAGTTTAAAAACAAGACTGATTAAAAATATCAAAATAAAAAAAAAATCCAGATGGTAATTCAAATATTAATTCACAAAACGAGTTCATTTTGCCAATGAAAGATTCTTGCATTTTAAAGAAAAAGAAACTATAAACAAACGTAGCAAAAAGATTAATAGAGCGTAAGGGTAACCATTAAAGGTATTCGTCCAAATTGATGACTAACCATAGCTCCGCAACTAGAAAAACACTCCTCAAGTGAAGCCAATACTTATACTTATTTGCTTTATAGATGTCTAATACAAAACTCACGTAATTTCAGCCGATATCCTTGTATATGTGTAAGTCTGTTCTTTATGACCGAAAAGATCCTTGCAAGCATTGTGCAGCCTCTCGAAAAAAGTAAAGAATTCATAATTGTCAGTCTGCTGAAAATCGAAATCGGCAACTTCAACCGAATAATGTCGCCTTGACTGGATGTAGTAAGTGACTCCAATAACAACAATCACCAAAGCTAACGCACTGCAGGCCAACGGGACTATGATTGGAGAAAGTTGGGGTTCTGGAGCACCTAAAAAGTAAATTGAGCAGCAAATTGAAGTCAACAAACGTTCTATCTTGTCTTGGATTGTTTCATTTGCTTATAAAAGATTAATTCTGACTTACTAGCATACACATTTATGTTATAGACGTTTACATTATGGTCTACATCATTATCAATAATTGCAACAAGTTTGTAGTTTCCAGACTTCTTCAAATAACGTATGATGTAGAAATCGCAGCTGGTAGTTAAAATTGGGTCCTCGCATGTTTCGTTGGAATGATTTTTATTACCTGTTGCAAAATACCAGCAATACGAAAATGGAACGCTGAAATTATAAAACCAGATTCCAATTAGTAAATATGCCCAATCTATTGTAGGTATACTATATAAAAAACATTCACAATATGGAAAAGAATTTTCTCAATGTGGATAAATTTTGGACTTTAAACAATGATTAATTTTAAAGAGATCTCCAACTTTTGAATGGAACTTTTAATTTGCAACAGGTTATTTCATGAGTAATTTTATTTTAAATCATTCTTTCTCAATATGTATTTTGCTAAAACTATTTAATGAAAGCATTTTAAAAATTCTAACATAATTATGAATGTGACCATAATGATAGCAACAGTCCAACGTACGATCCTTCACATGTAACTTCTAATTCCAGAAGATCGCCATGGTGTATGGACATTTCACCACTTACATTAAGAGTGTGAATGGGTTCTAAAATATAAATACAATTATATTGCAGTCCATAAACTTGTATTGTAGAAAAACATGAATGCAGAAATTTCAAGTATTTTACCCCGAGCTTTTAAAGTTCTTGTAAACGAGTTATAATATGGTATAAGCGAACCAGGAGTGATAGCAGTTACCATCAACATAAGATTATTCACACCAGGTGTAGAAAAATTATGTTTAAAGCTAGGTTCATAGCTTTCAGGTGCCTGTCCATTGAATGACCAATAATACAGCATGACTGAATTATTGAAGAAATTGTAGGGATCATGCAAATCAAACGATAATGTAGCTTCAATTTGCGTAGATACCACATCAGGAGTTCTATTGTATACTCCTGGCTGTAGTATACGAAGAATGCCATTAATTGTATCTGAAATAAACATCACTCCAAATTTTAGAATGCTATGTAAAATATTGTGGAAATAAACTTAATTAACTGAAAATAGAATACAACGCGTACTTGTTATGGTAAATGACACTGAAGCGTTGGCCAACTTTGCCAGTCCTGAATAGACGTACACTTTCATTTCAAATGTGCCAGTTTTTTTTACAGTGGTTGTAATGTTACATGATGTTGATTGATTGAAAACTTTATGTTGATATTCTGCTCCTTTGCTTGCCCATTCATAATCGTAAGTAGCATTAGGATCAGCTGTTCCTGTGAATCAGAGATAAATTCGAAACAGTTATACCTAAACAATTCATTATAAAATAAGCATGCATGTCTAAACAACTTTAAGGTCAGTTTTCATCAAAAATAATGGCAATGCTATGAATTTTTACTAGTGTGTACAAAAAAATTAACATAAAAGGTTTGGTTTCAGGACTTGAACACAAAATCAGTGTGTTTATTCAATATGGTTAGGTATTAAATGCAAAAATAATTATGCAAACCAATTAAATTAGCAAAGAAGCCTATAGGTGCGCCCGATACTGCTGGTTGATCAGTCGTTAATTCCACCTTTATATCTATAATGTATACGAAAGTTGATGAATGGAAACACTGCATGTGACATGATGTGATTATTTAATCTGAGTTATTATCGTACCTTTATCACAAGAAACGTTCGACAAAATAGATAGAACCAAACAAGAGCAGACAGAAAAGTTGAATATCAATTTCCGTTTACTAAAGTTGTCAATACTGACAGTTGTCATGATGCAAGATTACCGTAAAATCCGTACGAAGTTAAAAGTACCAGCATTCACTATTACAACTTAGTTAAACACAAAAGTCAACCAAATGAAATGAAACCTAAAAAAACGAAAGAAACTAGCAACGTTGATGAAACAATTCACAACAACCAGCCGCCATTTTCTTGTTTTCCTCGTGCTGACGAATCCATGATCACGTTACTTCCTGGTGTAAATTGAGGCGCCATATTTGAATATTTGATCTCCTCCTTGCAGAAATAAACCACGTGATTCTACATTTTATTTTAAATTCCCGCTACTGTAGACCAAATTTCAACGAATAGAGAAAGGGTTCGACATAAATATCTTCCAACGTTAACATCTCCCACAAAACACGAACAAAAGTCGCAACGATTTAGTTCAGAACGATTCCATTCCAATTTTCCTAACTCTGTGGGTAGATTCAATGGGTGGGTATCAGCACTCGAGGAAGTCACATTGTTTAGCTGAGGTACATTGAAAGGTGCAGCGTTTGTATTCTGAAATAACATTCAGCATTAAAATAAAATCAGCCTTGATAACGCCTTGAAAAATAATGTAAATCAAACACTTCTTGAAAAAAAACATCGATCAACTTCCTTCGCTAACTGTTTCCCAAGCAATAGATCTTATATTTAGTATTCCATTGTGTGATTTTTGAAAAATGTTACAGTTTTTACGTACGTTGCAGCTAGATACTTTTTAGCTGATATTTATACTTTTGCTTTATAATAAAAAGTAAAATCAAACATTCAATATATAATTCGAGTTTGGGTGTTGATGCTATCTGCTACATCTAGCAGTTATCGCACAGTTTGCTGTTTACCCTGGGCTTTCTGTTAAAAAAACACCACTTAAGCAATGTTTATCAAGATATCTGTTTATATGATATCTGAGTATTTATGGGTATCAGTAATTTATGTACAGCATATGTATGTCACAGAAACCACTTGATTTATTTAGTTGGTGATTTACAAAGTAAATCTGCACAAAATAATTATATTTAAGAGACTTCAGCTCAATATAATGTTTTCCAGATCACAAGTACGTATTTACGTCATCTTAATTAAAAAACAAAATTACTTTACATTTGAAAGAAAGTAAACTAATATGAGGGTACACAAGAGTCAACTTACATTTAACATCAGTGCCTCCAAATATGCAGTGAAGACTATACAAAAACACCAATAAAGACAGCCCATTATACTGCATTACTGTTGCTAGTCAAAAATCGTCTGGTTTTCGCATAAAACGACAACACTATTCACAAATATTTACAATTGTATACAGAATGACACCATTTTAGTTTGATATGGTAGGAAACCTAGTGATGTCATGCTGCACAGCAACCGATTGTCAGTAAATGTAAAAATGAACGTGATAAAGGACGTTGCAGTGATAACAGGCGTTTTTAGATAATTAATCCAAAAGATTCACTGACCTACATTACCCATATAATTTAAAATTAATTGGTATAGGGTATAATCTTTTAATAACGTGATACATTTCCAGGGTATATATCGCAACACAGCAGATAATTGCATGCAGCTTGGTAGTTAATTTGTAGTTTCAAAAAGGTTTATAAATAACATTTTCCATAAATCAGAGATAAATTCGAAACAGTTATATTACATAAACAATTCATTATAGTTAGTTTTCATGAAAAATAATGGCAATGGTAAGAATTTTTACTTGTGTTTAAACAAATTAAAAGAACACGTTTGGTTTCAGGGCTTAAACATAACATCAGTGTGTTTATTTACTATGGTTAGGTAATGTAAAAACAATGATGCAAACCAATTATATATGTGCACCCGATACTGCTGGTTGATCAGTCGTTAATTCCGCCTTTATATCTATAATGTATACGAAGGTTGATGAAAGGAATTACGTACTGCATGTGACATGATGTGATGATTTAATCTGTGTAACGTACCTTTATCACAAGAAACGTTCGGCAAAATAAAAGATACAAAATGTAGAATCAAACAAGAGCAGACAGAAAAGTTGAATATCAATTTCCGTTTACTAAAGTTGTCAATACTGACAGTTGTCATGATACAAGATTACCGTTAAAAGTACCTGCATTCACTATTACAACTTAGTTAAACACAAAAGTCAACTAAATGAAATGGAGCCTTAAAAAAATGAAAGAAAAGTAACGTTCACAACAACCCGCCGCCATTTTCAAAATGCCGCCCTCTTTTTAGTTATAAAGTTTTCCGCATCCCAAAAAGTGTCTCTCTAATCGAGCCAAAAATGGCGTCCTTAAAATATGGCAAAGGATGTATGTATACTTTTTTATATTCATATATTATGAAAAATAATATATATATTGTATAATTTTTGATATTCTTATATATTTAAGTGGTGGGGCTGCTTAAACAAGGCTGGAGCGAAATCCCAGAAGTGATGGGAGCTTCTGCATATGCTTTAATAGGTATGTTATACAAGCATTAAAAACTAGTGAGACTGGTTTGAAATTGAAATTAAATTTTTAAATGCAATTTTCAGGAATTGGTATGGGTTTGTGGGCTGCACATTTTGCTGTGAAAAACCAGGATTCGAGGAAACAGTATAGATTTAAATATACAGGTATGGTTATACGTACAAGTAATACTATGAAACAATTACATTTATAGTGATTAACCACATACTATATCTTTTAATAACACAATTATTAATTCTGTGTAATTTAGTTTACAGAGATGATGATCCGAAACTTGCTGATGTACGACGCTACGGTCCTGTCAACTGAGTGGTCACGTTTTTGTACATATTTAACTTTGCAACTATAATTAGTGGAGCTTGTTGTCGTCAGCGTATGTATAAGCAATTGATTAGACCAGATGTAAAAATAGGAACTAATAAATAAACTCACATTGATACTAGAATGGAGTCTAGGTTTTGTATCATAAGAAGGGGACTTGTTGAAAAAGACAGTTCAGAGAAATAACATTGGAAGAAAATGTTATATCGTTTTTATATATTTTAATAAGTGTTCTGTTGAGTACAGAGAAAATCTAACAAGTGTTAATGATCACCTTAAAAGCTGAAATATAAAAATAGTGCTGAATTTAGTGGGGGCATGCATTTGATGACTGAATTTTACTGCAAATGCATGGTGTTTACCAGCTCCTAAACCCTGTTAAAGCAAAGATAATTTTGGTTTCACAATTTAGTAAATCTCCCAACAACGCAAGTTAAAAACATCTGATAGTACAGTTTTTTAAGTGTATTAGGAATTAATAACTTATTCCTTTCCTGAAATATGCAACCGAAAACTTGTACAGTAGGTGTCACATTCTTCGAAAACCAAAGTTTTGTCACTTTAAGCATTGCCATTTAAGTAGTATGACAAGTACACAATACTCCACTAAACTTAATTAGCAGTTAACAAATAATAAATTACCTGCTTAAATTAGTTTTAGTGGTGCATGGTAACCATTTATATTTGGAGCTAACAGTAATATTTATAGATTTCTGATATACAGTACTTCGCGTTAATTAAATGTTGTAAAAGAAAATGCAGTAAATTGGAGAAATTAATGCTGGCATAAAAAAAAGACTGCCCACATGGAAGCAATTTGGATGAATCAAGAACTACAAACGAATATGTAAATGATACAAACGATTACTCGAGTATAACACGTACACGTACTGCTAACTACAAGATAAATTAAATATTTCAGATTCAAGAAATCGTTCAATCTTTACATTTCTAAATTCATCCATGAATTGGCTAAAATTGTTTTTATGTACCTCCTTTAAGTATAAAATCTTATTTTGCAGATTTAATCACTGATGAATTTAGAAACGCAAGTTTGAATAACGGTTAACAATATTACGATTGGTCGGATTCTCATCACAACTGCAATTTCATCTAAAAACCACTTTTTCAATGAATTTCACATATAGCATTTCTAATTCTATTCATTTTCCATGTTTCCATAATGTACACATCCTGAGTATAACCGGCTTTCAAATTTTCCCGTGTTCAAAACTAATATGAGAGGGCAAAAATATTTTTACAACACGTAACCAAGAGCCACCGAGAGGGATCCCCAAATTGCTAAAACACTTAAAAACAATGCCACTCATAAATGAATTAAATATATTTACTGACAGTATAAACCAACTGATCTCTTCCCAAATTATAAAAAACCTGAAACCATAATGGCTAAAAAATATATCTAGAAATCGCATTTTGTATTTACACACCTAATTTATAACAGAAATAGAATATCATGAACTGCGGTAAAAATTTCTAGAACATTGGTACCCGATCATTAAGTTTGAAAAAAAAAAAAAAAAAATTGGAAAGGAAATAAATATAAAAAAAAAGCTGATGGCACGGGTAGAGAAAGAGAGTATATTACATTATATATGTACAAATCACACACTCACATTCACGCACGCACAATTTACATAAAACCAAACAATTCGTCTAAAATTGGCTCTGATAGCACATTGCACAAAAACGATTAGTGTTATTTGAGACAAAATCAAGTTTTTGTATCAATTCCATCCAATGCCCTCTGATCAAAAATGATTTTAATCGCAGATTGCACTAATCGAAATTTGGTGCTGATCGTAGTAATTGATAAAATGCCGGTGGCTCCTACCAAGTAAATAATTAAGAGTATGTTGATAATAAAATTTAAAAATGATTTTTTTATACATGGCAATGCCACCTTACCAATGTGTCAACCTTTGGCTGAAACTTAAAAGTAATCCACTGTACATTTTTGAAGAAAGAAATAATATGCTTTAAGTCAAATCAAACCCATGTTAAAAATAATTGTAATTACAACATCCGTTTTCAACAAATGTAGCAGGAAACTGAAGACGATTATGTTCTACTGAACAGCTCGTTGCTAGCATTATTTGGATAGCATAACTGGTAATAACAACTTCCTTTGTAACTGCTCATTAAAAATTCTGTCAAAGACCATTTCAAACAGCCATTTAGCATTTAACCTGTATATTTAGGCCAGGTAATATGCAACCATTCTATGTCACTTTTTGGCAAAAATCGGAGCAGACTCATCAAAAATATTACAAAGGATTTAAAATTATTTTAGGAAGTATTACAATAGTTCTACGTGATTTCGATCTACGTCTATGTATATGTGGATTTTGATGCACAGATGGGAGTGCCGCGTGCTCTTAAGTAATGCTGCGTCTCTAAGAATTTTAGACGCTTTTCAAAAACATACCTTGATAAGTAAAGATCGTGCTTTGCTCGAATTCTTCGTGCAGCGCATCATGTAGAGTTTTGCTCTCAGCAGGACCCGTGGGTCGTGTTGAATAAATATCTGGCAAGAAAGGTCTTGTTCTTAAGTAGCACCCAACAGTCCGGTCACTAAATTAAACGAGCGAATTGAACCTCTGGGGATATGAACAAGTAATGTTTCGCTCCATTCGGCGCGTGATGCCGTTAAAATGTGGAATCAAAACAATGTCACCTTCAATTGTCTCTTCGTGGGTGCGACTCGCTTACTGGAACTCGTCGTCGGAACTCAATAGCATAGACTTCTCGTTGTAAGCTTGAGTGATCGTGCTGATTTGGCGGTTTTGGGGTTGTTGTGCTTTGGGCTGACCGTTACGGGTTCTGTCGTTCTCCTCGTCATAGGGAATTGTAGAGCCCGGTCCTTGTGACTGGTTGTGAGTTGCATTGTACTGCGTGTACTGCTGGTACTGCGGATGAAAGTTGTGAATGGCGTCGTTCATAATGTCCTTGGGGTTCATCGTTTCCTGCAAGGAAAAATCATATGTGATTCATATGTCAGTTTCAGACTCATATATTGTAACTGTGGATGCCAACAAAAACTGCAAAAACTAATCAGATCGAATAGTTTGCTCAAACTAAAAAATGTTATTGGGAATGTGTATGAAACCGGCTTTAGATAAAACAATTTTGAAATTTCGAATACGTGAAGCTGGTTTATCAGCCAATCTGCGGCCTCCGCATTCCCAATAAACACATGGCCATGTGACCACCTATTACACAATGTGAATTTGCCCTCTAGCATATAAAATAAAAAAAAATGTCTAAAATTGCTTACTTTGAGACTACTGGAGATGCTCTGCATTGTAACAGATCGTGCTTGTGAATCTGCTATGCAGCTATGCATGTACACCTGGTAGGGGAAGGCGTAACGCAGCATAATGGCAGCAAAAAACATTTCTATGCAGATGAGGAAGTTCTGGTAACCAGCCGAAACAGTGCCAGCACTAGCCATTGAAACGCCATTTTCCATAATGGCATTGATGACCCCCACATTCTCCAATACAGCCAAAAGGACTCCTATACGTGACACATACTTCAGTAAATTTGGTCTTAAATACATGATACAAACTCTGTCAGATGAAATTCAAAGTGCAGTACCCTGCCAAAAAGACAAAAAGATGACCGATTTCACCGTAAAGAACTTCAACACCGGATCGAATGGAGTGAGAAGTTCCCTCGTAGCAGAGTAAAACAGAAACAGTCCATAGAGCGCCAAACTCACGGAAATATTGTAGACGATAGTAATGTAAAGATATCCACTATTTGGACTGAAACGAAAGAAGGAAAACAATTTTAAGAGGAGATTAAATAAGATGCAAGGACTATATTAAATTGGGGTTGAAATCGCACCTCCAATCGCCATCAGAATATTTTCCAAAAAATTGCAGAATCAGAGTGATGAGGGCCATAAGAGGCTTCACTGCGCAAAACTGAAGAGTGGCTTGCTTGCAAAAGCGCAGGAAGCCAATTGTATACGATTTGCCAGATAAACAACAAGTTAGTGACCACCGACTAGTTCTGAAAACGAGAAAAATTGCTTCTTATTAGCTTTAGCAGTACGTTGTATCAAAAAATCATCTAAATGATGAAAATAACAGATAAGTTTACAAAATAAAAACCTTCAGTGACATATTTTGTCTACAGTGACAACTTAGAAATTAACAAAACCTCTTATAATGCAACTAAGATAATTAATTTGTTTAGCAAAATGACAGCACATTTACAAAATGTATTTTAAAAACACAGGAAAACTACTATGAAATTAACTGCCGAATTCACTACATTCACACAAATTTGCTATAAATCACCGCTAGGTAAAATACTAACTTGATAGGTTTTCCACGAATTTCCGTCATGATATTACTCTCCCCACCAAGATACTCGTAGCAAAGACTCAAGAAATTGTAAATAACAAATGCTGAAAAATAATAAAAAATCTAGCCTTTAGATTCTGTCTTGATTAACTCCGCATTCAAATGAAGCAGAATTGACAGCTCTTACCTTCATAGCAATCTCTAATTGTGTCAAAGTAAACATAGTAACTATCGCCATTAAAGAAGAGCAGACTAAGCCAAGAGTCAAATCCATAGATGGGCACGATGAACAAGATCCTTACGATCCACCTTTGCTCGGCCGGGTTAGTGTAGTATCGTAAATACTGATAGATCTACGTACGTAGTTGCCAATTAAAATTAGCAAAGAAAGATTAAATAAGCAATATTGTTTCTCAATGTACAGGATCGCTCAAATAAAACGTGTTTTATGGGGCTTAAAAGGACTTCGGATTGAATTTGGCTACCAATACAATGGCAGTCACAACTTTCAACGATCAGTTTCCCAGGATAATATGTTTATAATGATGAAAAATTCTCCATTTAAGATCGTTCCGATTTGTGATCACCCCTCACCTGATGACACGTGATGAGCAACGCGGCCCACACAAACGCCCCGGCAATTCCTTTGGCCGCAGCAGTCTGAAGAAACAGGGAAGGATATTCTGGAAAGCTGCTGTTGCTGATGCTGTCATTGTTTCCAGTGATATTAGCAGCGAGAGTAGATGATAGCGAACCGATGGTAAGTGTGGTGGCAGCAGCTGAGGAGGACATTTCTGTAGTTACAGACCCGCTGTTGGTGCTAGCCATAAAGGCTGCAGTAGAGCTCATTGCACTCAGTAATTTCCTGAGACAAAAAATAAGGAATATCACAACATTAGCGCCACAGCAATGCATTACAAAATACTTTAACTTAATTCTATCATCTGCTTCAATTTATGACTTGCACGAATGAAAGTTTGAGCATGTCCCAATAAAACCGCAATGGTGACGTTGACCACGTACCACGGTCTAAAGAACAATATTATGGATTCCTTGATTCGACTATATATATATTTCAAATTGTGACGAGTTCATATATTTGGTTTGCAATAGAGTTCTTTAAATGCTATCAAATCAACCCTGATGAATAATTAAAAAACTTGTTTAATATTGTTATTGTGGCCTAAAGTGCCCTACCATATCCATGTATAATTTATAATCAACTATTCAGAGTATGAGACACTCAGGGGAATTAAACAATATCATATATTCAGTTTTATGAAGAGCTTCACAGGCCATTGGAGAAAAACTGTCAGCAAGGCAATTATTAAAGGTGAAGCAACGGTGCTTGACACGTACTATTATGAAGATCTTCCTTTGATACTTCATGGACAAAGACATTCCTGACAATCTATATTTCAAATATAATCTGAAAGAAGCAATAACCTGCCAAGTACCATGCAGAATTTTGTCGCTTTTAAGCATACAAAACCCTATAAATTCACAATGATCAATAAAATATGGTTATTTCTTGCTTTGTTAATCTTATTTAGCGACAAGGCAATTTGTACAATTTTGGAATAAATGGAACGTTATCTTTTGCATTTTCTAAATATGTACACTTGAGGTTTTTTGCTGATGGAGCATATTTTCTTGTTGAAACAACGAAATTGCTAATTCGTTAGATAATCTATAATACTTTTATGCTTCGTGCAATTACAACTACATCTAGAAGATGTGCGTTAAACGATGAATAACAAATAGGTATTTTTCACAATCAAACAATCTTTGCAACTGCTATTGTAACAGCCCTTGCATATTAAAAACGAATAATAAATGCCTTCAAAATATATGCTGGTAAATGAACTCAGAATACACCACTAGTCAGGAAAACGACAGCCATAAAATATATACATGCAGGCTTAAGCTGTACGTAGAGCGGCCAATTTTTAGAGAAACTATACGGAATCTACCTGGAAAAAAATGTGGAAGACCTCTTCAACCAAAGTCGGGATTAACCAACGAGTATTTCGATCACAGAGAGCTAGACTGTGCTAAAAGTAGCATGATCGAGGTCAACTGTTATGAGCCAAATGCAGAGTAATTGAGAGTAATCCTTGAAATCTTGACCAAATTATTCGTGTGCTCAAATGTACCCATATTTTTATCTATTTGCTGATGAAATTGTTGTCGTTCTTTGGGTAATCTCATCCTCTGATATATAGCGATGATAATTAGAAGTCAATTTACTAGCTTGCATTAAATTAACCAAGAAAAAACCAAGAAATTAGTACGTACTTCAAATTTGAAGTACTAATTTCTTGGTTTTTTTCATCCTTACTTACACCTACAGTAACTGGAACAGAACCAATCACCAACCTCACCTGTTTAAATCTAAATTAAAGAAACCTATTTAAAACAAACTGATCTTCTCTAAATGGTTAATTTGGACAAACTAGGCCTACCATTACGAATACGCAACCTTGGAAAACTTAACATTGATAGTTTTAAACATAAACATAACAACGAAAGCAATGACAGTACGACAACATGATTCAAAGAAATGTCCAAACGCCTACACCTTCGTTGAACTACTGTAACAACGGTATGCTAGGCCTTTATGGACACATCATAATTTGGCCCACACCCAGAACAGTATTTATAGGAGGAAAAACAAGGCAAAGCACAATGCCGTATGATAACAAAAATGAACAGGTCTAGTAATTCGTGGCGAACAAAAACACACAAGAAACTGAAACTGTGAAAATATGGTTGCTAAAGGACATTTGTTTCGGGGCGCACGGATTAGCAAAGATTTCAAACAGACTGAACCGAAAATATGTTTTTTCTTACCGAATTTCTCACTTCATTCACTTTGATATTAATCGCTTCATAGGTATGTCTTACTAATCAGGAATGAACATCGTTATCTCTCACATACTGCGTGATTCACTCAATGACACAATCGACAAAATTTAGATTAAAAGTCATACAATGACAGCTGCTACGGTAAATATCCGTGTAGGCGTTGCTAAACACTTCCACTTTGTAATGGCCGAAATTCGACTGGATTTCAATTTAATGGCGCATGCGTGGCTCTTTTGAAAACGTCACAAAGAAATCGCACCGTCTCACAAAATAGGTCAATTAACGCACAGAATGAACTAATTAAATGCTATAAAGCAATTATATCAAATAACAATTTTTTCCATAGCCTTCAACCAATAGAATTATTTCCAGCGTAGAACAAACGCTGACGAAATGAAATCAGGACATACAAAGCAGACGACTCCCAATTTCAAAAGCTACAGCGCTTTTAGCAAAGACGGTTGAAACAGCTGCAGGAATTTACATGTTTGGGGACTATTCAAAAAAGACAGGGATTGGGAACGGACACCAGCCCAAATCACATGATGGACTTCTTCTGATTGAAAATGGATTTGAAGAGAATTTCTGCAAATGTGCATGTACTCTATTTGATATCTCAGCCCATTTTTTTCAAATTAGTTTTAAATTACCACGAAATCCATTCCATGACTTCAACCAATTAACTTAAGATCTGCTCAACTATATGCATTTTGAAAAGCAATTAAGGGTCAAGGATCTAATAATTAGATCATGTACATCCAAAATGGCATTAAAAAAAAAAACTTTCAATCAACAATGGATTTTATCCATAAACAGAGAAATGAGATTTCAGAGAGAATATATTCGAAGTAATTTACATAAAACTTGTTGTTAAATTTAACAGAGGATGACATACAAAAGGCGAAATTTTTTAAGGTCACTGACATTTCATTTTTAGTATACTTTCTGCACATTTTAAGATGTCAGCTCAGTTCGCCACGTACTCACCGAGTCACCCTTGAGAAGATAGTTATCCTATCTAGAAAATCTGTGTGAATCTGTACGAATAAATCAAAATATGAATAAATTCCCAAAAGCATAAAGAAGGAAATAAATTTTCCCACGTTAGACGGAAATTTTAGCCCATGATAATTAGTTCTAAAGTTTTTATGTAACTTCAGGAAAAACCTCAACGGATTATGCATGCTGATAAAGGTTAACATGGTACGAATACAGCAGAATGGCAAATTTGCAATGTAAATGGAGGCGTACAATTTAAACGAGATATTGTTCCAGAATTTTCTTCCATAATAATATAAAAATTATACAAAACATCGAAACATAAAATTTTATAAAAATATGAAGAACCATTTGGATGAGATAAGTTCAATTTTTTCGTTATATGAAAGCTTTCTACATAGTGAACACAAACTTATTTTCACCCTCTTAAGTGATTTGCAAAACTTGGATGATTTTATTATTTGCATGTAAAAATCATTCGTACTTCCATTTTTGCTGATATGCGGTGAAAAAAAGTTGAGTCATGCATGTCTGTGCATGCATGACGCTTGTAATAAACTGCTTACATTATCCAAATCTGAGGTATAAAAAATGAAACATGTTTTATATATTTTTTATAAAGCAAAATTAAATAAATGATACAGTATTAAAGATTTTTTTTCTCGTAACTTCAGGGTTTACACGGATCACTGCATGAATACAGGTTTTTAAGCAATATAGGCAACATATACAATATTAACAGAAAATATACTATATCACTCTGATGATTTATATTACTGGTGTTTATAAGGGTTGTTTATTGGCGGGTGTTTTCAGAGCCAGTTGGATGATTATACTGATTTTATACAGTATATATACGATATCGTCATTTTCCAAAAAAAAAAAAAAAAAAAAAAAAAAAAAAAAAAAAAAAAAAAAAAAAAAAACATACACGAAGAAAATAGTGAGCGAAAGCAGGAGGTATCGATAACATCTGTCATCCAATATTTATTTCACCAACATAAAAATGCATGAAAATTGTATTCCTACCTTTTGCAGTTAAGTTGAAGTAGAAACTGATGTATATTTATTTTATCAAACTCATAATTCAAAGAAAACGTAGAACTGTCCTCTAAGCCTTAATTCAAAATAGAAAATTGTAAATAAAATCGAGAGTAGTTTGCCAATTTTGGTTTAAAAAAATATATTTACAATTTGGAGTGGAATGTATGAGGATGTAATTTCATCCAATGAATTAACCTTAATATATTATTTTTAACGGTGATTATGCCTCATTTCACTATTACATTTTTAGAAGAAATTAGGACATATCGCAGTCAATACTTGAACGGTATGGCATGAATATAAAATTATACATGTATGTTCACGAGGAATTTTTACAAGGGTCGTCTATAGCGATAGAAGTTCTCATTTGCAGGGAAGCTATTGGATATCGAATCGGCAATTATATAATTACATTTAAGTTGATTGAATCATCGTCAATTATACAGGGTGTTCTAGAAGTAACGCTCGTAAGAAGGGACATCATTGTTATTACTTCAAGAGCACTCTGCACAGGCCTATTGCACCAAACTCCTGTTAATCATTCAATTAAGTTTGCATCCTTAATTGCAAAGCTAACTTCCCAGAAAATAGATTTTAAATTAGCTTTACTCATATATACATCACATGATCAATCAGACCCTATACCTACAATGCATTACTGCTTTTAGAGCTAGTTTTAACAACAGAACTTACCTCTTGTATAGAATGAATCTTCTGCCATGCCTGGATCTGATATTTTCATAGAATGTTATGCTTAAGATCGACTATCCTTAAAACCTTAAACGAAGAATGGTGCAACTATAGCCATTAATACATTCAATAACAGCAATTGTACATTTTTAGAGTAATCTCTCTAATTCCTCCGTAGGACTTCTTACGTCATCGTCATCTGAATCTGAATCGGAATCCGAGCCGCGTCCACCTTGAGCCACCCCCTCGTCGTCTGACCAGTGCTCCAGGGATTCTTTGTGCAGCTCTAAAGTCATCAAAGTGGGGAAAATTGAATCGCAAACGGAACATCCAAAATGGCGTTTACGTTGTTGATGCTGTGCCAATTTACGAGTGCTGATGAACGAACGATCGCAAACGTTGCAAGTCAGTGCATCCTCTGCATCAGAAAAAAAAGAAGACGAAAAAAAAATTCAAGTGAATGTTACCAATATACACGGATGAAAGAATAAAAAAGTCCCTATGGTAGGAAGGTTTAAGCAATAGACGTTTATAGTCCTAGATAAAAAGTCAGGACGTTTTTCACTCAAGTGGGCTCAAAATGATGCTCTTGAACAACAATGCACTAGCAGTGATTTTGAAAAAACAAATCATAAAAATCCACGCTTTATTTTCCATTTCAAAAATTACTGCTATAAATACAACCCTTAGTTTTCCCTTAGAGAATGATAAAGTCAAATTTAATCATTTTAAAAAACGCGAGAAAACTGTATTCTTTCTGGCTTTATAAACTTTAACGGTTCATGCATTTTAAAAAATGACAAAAACGAATATATAGGGAATAAGATAACTACATTTTAGTTTGATTTACTTTTCGCGAGTAATGTAAGTTGCAAAGCCCAAGAAATCAAATTGAAACTTGCGAACTTTTCTCGTGCGTTATAAAAATGAAAAATAACTTTTTTAAGTTTCTTATAGAATCTGACATTGAATTCTCGCGGCACACCATTAACTATTTTCATATATATAGGTAGGTTTTCTCCCATTTTCTCAATTTTTTATTAAAATAGCCTGTTCAATGACGAATATATCGAATGTTTTCAAATTACAATTAGTATATAAAAGGTGACATACAATTCCGAGGCACACATGTAGACTTTCACGGTTGATATACATATAGTGAGGTTTTTTAGGATGCTTCAAAGGTTAGATTGTACCTATCCATACTCGGACTAGATCCAGAATACAAACAATTTCGAAGATACACTTTGTTTTTCAAGTGTACTTCAAGCTTGGACGATAGAGATAAGCCAGGCTATTTTCGCGAAAAAGCACAGAAAAGCGTGTTTTCCCGGTTCGATATCGTGATATATATATATATAGTAAAGCGCAAGAGAGGGTGGATTCAAAATGAACCCAAGTGTAAAGGAGAACTCCATTAATAAAAGACTCTTCTTAGGAATAATATATTTTAGGGATTTGTGTCGCAAAGCCAATAGAGCATCCCTCCTAATCTAAGATTTCTATAAGAGCACGCAAAATTGTAAAGCTGAATCTTTTTTTTTTGCTATGATTAATCGCAAAGGCTGGGTGAAGGAAAACAACTGGAACGTGCAGATTATCGATCTAATAAGCTCTTTTTTGAGTTTTTGTTTTATGTTTCAAAAGCAACTCGCTTCGGCTGAATATGACAATCTTTTGGCTCACGCAGCCAATTTCGTAGAAGCAATTCACACGCTAAGGCGATGATGGCAGCCAAAAAACGCACAAAGGACCAAACGTGAATAATAACTAAAGTACAAATTCAGTTTTTTATCGTTTCTGCCATCTCGAATATCATCGTATAAGGCAAGGGAGTGGCATCGAGGGATACATTATATCTTACAGTCAAGCACGATCGTTTGCTTTTTTTAACGAAAATTAAGCTGACTAAATTACTTTCAACAAATTGAATTGGATATAGCCCAAATCTCGTTATCGCAGTGTTTATCGTCAGCGTCGAATGCCTTTTTTTTTAAACGAGAATATTGAAAGAGCCAGAAGCGCCAATATGTGACAAGGACCATCGGCTTCGCAAATGGTGGGTGATGATATGGCGGCAGCTCGGGGACTATTAATGGATTTCATCGTAAGAAAAGATATCGTTTAAATAGGCTAATGGCATACCACTTAGCGAGGAGACGTGCTTTTATGCCCTGAATTAAAAAAATGTTGTTTTCAATGCCTAAACAGTTGTACAGGGTGCATCAAATCGAGCTGCAAGTATATAGCTCTTAAAAACTAGTACACCATCTAATAATTTGGTGTGGATATGACCATTGAAAGTAATATCTGATGCTCTCAATATCGAATTACAACGTGTACGATTACTGCACTTGATTCAACAACAGCAATTTTAATATTGAGTGTCTCCAGACAGTAGTAAGCTAATCTCACCTGCTTCACTGTCAGATTCAGCTTCACCAATTCCGTCTCCTTCATGGTCATAGTCAGAGCATTCTGTTCCGCTGAAACTGCTTGTGGCCTCCGTTTCAGAATCGTGCAGCGGACAGTCGTCGCCTCCACCATCCGACAATTTATGGTAGCCTCGTTTAGTCACTCGCCCGGGTCCTGAATTAAAAAAAAAAAGTTTGGACATGAATAAAAGAATCTTCACAGCCTTACTTGAAGTGTTAAGAATTCTAACTCCTTGAAATGATAGCTGAAAACAGTCATCAGTTAGAAAGACACTTAAAAGTCACGTTGCAGCTGAAGTTATCAAACAAGCAATCTTAACTTCACACAACAATTACAATGTATGATCAGGCATTACGAATGCATTTAATTGTATGATAAAGTAAATATTGTCGTTATTTTTAAACAAATTAATACCTACTTATTTTATAAAACAATTACTTTGTTTTTATTTCTATGCAGTAGTTTTGTAAATAACTATGGGTATAACTCACTTAAAAAGCTTTAAATGAGTCAAAAGTTTCAGAAACACCACTTCGAAACATTTCACTTCGTGTTTGAGAACTTTAATTCTTGTGGATTTGGAAACATTACACTTCCGAAAAATGAACCTGAATTTCATTTCCGTTCTTTATAGTTTGCACGACTCCCAAGTTCATGAATCTTTATTACTCGTAAAAATCCAGAAGGATTTCCGCGTTAGTAATCTCAAAGTTGTTCCTTCTTAAAATAAGTAATTTCTGTCGTTCCTCTCGGTAAATGTAATATGAAGTTGCAGGTGCGAATGGAGCCTGTCTAATCTAGCGGACAAAATAGAGAGGAGAATTTTTAATGAAAATGATAAATGTGAAAGCTGCGAGGGAAAGGGCAGGAAGAAATCTTAGCGGATCACGTATAAGATTTTTCCCCTCTTTTGATTGGATCGATATACTCTTCGAATTTGATTGAAAAAATAAATCCTTTGCTCAAATTTCGTGCTAGAAATGAATTGAACAAAATCTGAGATATAAAACGGCTATTTTTGACCAATACCAAGAAAAATCATTTATTCAACTCGAAAACTCTTCATTTCGATCAACGCCTCAATCCATCTAATAACTTTGGGTTATTTGAAGACCCCCGTGAATGGGGGCAATCACTGCTAACATTGACTTTTTTCATTGCGTCATGGGTGGAAAAATCATCTAGGACCATATGTGCCATATTATGCCCCATACAGAGCAATGTATGATATCATCTTTATATATGTATGAAAATATTTATGGTCATATATGGCCATTTATCAAATATTTACTTTATAGCTCTTGGTATGTATGGAGATATAAATGTATGGGCATACACTCGGATATGTATGATCATATAATCGTAAAAACGCCCAAATGTGTCCAATTTCTTATATGTCAATTCATGTGTCATATAAAACTTTTTCTCATAGAATACCATTGCTTGTATTTCATCAAAAATAAGAAAAAACGAGTTTACACAAATGACGGGGAACAGATTCCCTACACTTTTTCGAAAGTTCAAAGAGAATACATACGTGTAGACATCCATTTTCACGAATAAACGTGTAATTTAAAGTGAAATGAAAATAAAGTGCATTGCATATCGGAAAGCAGAGTGGGAAAACTATTGAACGTTCAGAATGTCATTACCACTTACTAATTTATTTTATAGGCATTGCATTTAGGATGGAAGAGTAGACAGAAATGGTCGATTTTTAGGATGTTTTTTCACATGCAAAACCCGTTCATGAATAAAACATGTAGACAACGCCAGGAAGCGTTGCAATCGAAATATCTAATAATTCAGTCATCCAAATCACGTATGTCGGGGTCTTATTGAACTAGTTCAGTCGGGCCTTGAAATAAATTGGATGATTTCGCCTAAAAGATAAAAGGACTACAGATTGCTGCGTCAAATAACTTCGAAAACAGCGAACATACAAACGAAAATACATGGTATGATAACAAAATCGAAAGAGCTTTTTGTCCAAAAATATATAGCAGTAAACAAACCATGAAAACACGTTTGGTGTAATTACATTATTTCTATCTCGACATCTCTATTTTGGGGCACATTTTGAAACGAAAAACAACCTCTGCTTTAATGGGGATTTGCTTCGAAACGAGGCGCTTGCGAGTTTATTATGCTATTACAAAAACTCGGATACATTAGGCACAAAACCGATATTACCAAATATTATTCAATATTTATTTTCAACGACACGCACATTTAAAATGTATTATATGAAAACACCTATTTTGCATCATGGTTATTTCGATACGTGCATGTAAATGTGTGCTGCAGTTTTTGTAAACAAGTTGTTTTTTTCATAACTAAAGACGTAAGTATGACATGCTATTTTACTCCTGCTTTAATCATAAACACGTTAGTTATTGCATTTTCTCCATGACGAAAAAAGTCATTAAGGTAATTGCTGAATGAACATGGAATGGTGAAAAATAAGTCATGGCCAATAAACATGACAAAATAGAACCTCATATTTCTTAGCTTAATTGCAGGTTGCATTTCCCCCGTTTAAGTTAGCTAGATCTATGATTATATAAAATTAACTAAATACACATCCCTGTCACCATATTTCCTAGTTTATTATAAACACAAATGTGTAAAAGTAATTTTATTCATACTAAAAATATAAGAATTTCATTATCAATGTAGTTGCTTATTTAACCCGCAAACGTGTACATGTCAATTATAATTAAATTTACAGACACAATTGCAGTTTAATAGCCAACTACCCATTTAACACATGAAACTAGCAATATGTTTGCAGTACCTATTTGGTCTGATATTTCATGTCATGTGAGAAAATTTAGGCGATGCTACAGTCATCTCTGAATAAAATTCAACAACTAATGTGCTGGAAACACAGAATCGTCCACACTTCCCACTATTTTATGTTACCATTACCTGAAATATTCCCGGGTGGAAAATTTATCCATGACATATGCAATATGGACATTAATGGAGAATGACATTATCATACTATATTTATTTATTTATTTATTAACTAATCAACACTCAATGAGTACAATAATTGACCAACAGGTCAAAGAATAAAACTACATACTAATAAAAAGAACATTAAAAATATCAAACTTCAGGACAGACCCATCTAGAGTAAGTCAATAATATGATTCTTCAATTCCTTCTTCCAGTGCTTGCATGTGAGCTTACACTTAAAATTGGAGCAAGCAAATACTCTAGAACGCAAAGCGTAAGGTAATTTGTTCCAAGCATCAAATGTCCGATAAGGGAATGATTTATCGAGAAACTTGCTAGTAATTCTACCCTTCTGAATTGTCAAATGAGCCATGGATATATGCGAATTTACGATGATGTATGGTCATAAATGAGCATACAATCGAGAATATGTCCATATTTCGCCATACGAGTCCAATTATCATTTCTGTAATTCAATATGTACTAGAATATCCAATATTAACACTTAGAGCAATAATCTTAATCCAAGCCATTGCTTTCTTTCATTATCGCCATATTGTATTTGGGGCATAGTATAACTATATGGTTCTATATATTTTTTTCCACCATGGATTACCTAAGCAGGTATAACGGATAAGCTTCTCCTTAATGAAGAAACACACTCTAACAAATGAAAAAAGCATATTATTGTCTTAAGCCTAAGGCTAGGTTTTGACAATTATGTTGGGTTTTTTCTTTATGGATGTTATATAAGTTTCTTTTCCAGACGGCAAAGAACCATCGGCAGTAATCCAAAGTGGCACAATATTTTTTACGATTATTTTCCGCTTGGCGAAGAAACCCATTCATTCATCGCATCAATGTTATATTTAATGTCGTCCACCAACAGGGTTCGCCGTTCAATCTCGATACACTGTGCATGCATGCTCGCAACTTATGATTGTTTGCCAACTTTCAGGGTTATAGGTAGACTTATAATGCTTTTAATAACCTCGGTTTACACGATCTTAAATCGAGGTATGTCGTGCTTTCCATCTCAATTTATCACGAATGGAGAAAAAGCAATTATTCCTGATTCATGCCTTTTAATATAGTCGATCTAATTTCAACGTACGACTTTAGGTGCAAACAAATTAAAATGAAATACTTGAAAAAAGATGGTAAATTCCAGAAAGTTGGAATTATATGATAAGTACTATTTTTCTTCTTTGTTATGTTTGTTCGCATATAGTTTACAAATCGCTTTAAATGTAGAGAAAAAATGCTCAATGTGATAAAAAATGAAATTGGGAATAGAAATGGATTACATTCCGATTTATATCAACTGAAAATGGAGTAAAATAAAAACATCAATTTAAATCCGAGCCAATTGATACGATTAGTGTATGAATGAAAGGGTAGATTCAATTATTGATGGTGCATGGTTGAATACACTGATTTGAAGATTCCTGCAGTAAACACCCTCGTGGACGTTTTCGGAAATTCAACTCCAACAAATATTTTCCAATTAATTTCTCAAATAACACTCACGGGCCTACGAACAATTTTCTATTTGGAAAAGATGGCAGTGTGGGAATGAAAATACCGATCCGGCAAATATGAAATGTGGGAGGACCAGAAAGTAATTTGGTTGTCAACACAAACGCACTACGCAAATACAATATTTAACCTCTTCATAATTGAAAAAGTAGGAAGGGAACGCCAAAGGCTTATGCAATTACTAACAGCATTAGCTGCAACTTAAATAATCGTTCGTGGGGAAAAATAAATCATTCTTTGTTCTATTTTTAAATAAGTTGACAATAATGTTGCCACCAGGAAAACCCTTGCTTTACATTCGTATCATATATTGCAGGTTGAGCAGATCGATACGTGGGTAAGATGACAAACGACCAAGGGCTTAAAACTTATATATATGTCGACAAATCCAAAACAAGAAAAACCGATTTCAGAAAAAAAAATACATGCGTATACATGGTTAAATCTGGAAAACATGGCTTACTGTACACTCGTGGTCATCACATGGATGTATGATATCAAAGTCTCACCATAAGAATTTAATGAAGAAACCATAAAGAGATTTCATTATAACTATCGATTTTTGACTAAGATATCAACTTGAATTTTAAAGAGCAAATTGATTTGGTGAAATGTAAGGGTGCATATTCAATTATGTCAAATACGAAAGAAGCGACATATTCCACTATAAAATACTAGTAAAATATCAAAGAATCATCGATAATGGTGGTTGATCTAATTTACATGTAAGTTACTATAAGTTTTACATTTATATTAAACTCCCCATTTGCAAATTGACAGTATAGGCTAATTAACATCAGTAAGGTGGAAGTTAACGTCCATAAGCATTTTTGTTTACATATGAGCATTCATCAAACAAGTTTATATGGACCATAGGACCTCTTAACTACCATCCACATTACTTTAGCCTTTACAAAACAATGCTATTTGTTTACCCCGACGATAAACCCATTCGTCCGCCCCCGCACTCCGAAATGTCTATACGGAAAACATATCCTTAGAAACAGGTATGTGCGTTGTTTTCGGTAACCCTAATCATCCGTGGAAGAAACCTAGCAACCATCCTGCTCATCTCCTACATCATTGAGGAATTCCCGAGATGGAAGAAGATCGTTTAAAAACTAACGTGTTTTTCACGTTTTCGTTGAAAACGACCAGAGCAACCATCTTCTATCTACTAAGAGGCTATCTCATTTAAAAAGATAACATCTATTAAAATGCGTTCATCTGGGAAATGTTGGTGATGTTAATGCAAAATTCATGGCTATTTGCACAAAACTTAAGTGTAATCGGGAATGAAGCCCTTGCAAACTTTGATCTAAAAACGAGAACCCACATTCTCATATGCGTGTAGAAAAAGCCTAAAATGTACAAAAATGAACTCTACCATCGTTATCGCCACTCGAATAATAATAACAAAAATTCCATAAAAGCCATTTTAAGATATCTTCTAAATAGCTTGTGAGAATAACAAGCGAAAAGCTGTTACCATGCAGGTGAAACGAACCCATTTAATGCCTATTTAAACAGGAAGGAAGACATTTTGAACATATTTTAACATGATAAGGCACAGCTATATTTTCTTATTGGTGAGAGATAACCATGCATAATATGTTGCATTTAACTAACACAATTAACGCTATCTAAGAAACAAAGTATATAAAACCTAAGAACATGAAACAATTTAATTTTTATTCAGCTTTGAAAGGCTGCCAGTATATTTTCTTACAAACTAAGCCATCATCATATTCAACATGCATAATGCAATTTAGCATAATTTATCTAATTCAGTCAGACTAGCATTATCTTGGCTGTCACACAGATGGTTTTCTTATGTTTACAGAAATGAAAAACAAGTGGCTTTATGTCACAGAATAATGTTTAATGATGAAGAAGTGGTAAGCATGCAGTACAGTAACGATTAAAACCAGAACAGTTCATTGCGTATTCATGATCTGTATTGCTGTAATCATCTATGGCATCTTGCTCAAGATGTTATTAGATTATTTTCGTATTAATTATGCGTTAATTTCTGAAGAAAAAACATTGACGAAGACGTTTAGAACAAGTATAGATACAGAATACACGCCGCAATATTCCGCACTTGAAACCAACTTGAAAAATGAAACGCACGATGTCCTCTCGAGGGATAAATAGGACAATTTGGATAAATGAATTACACGCTCGTATGATAAGTTAATAATTAAGGCCTCGTATGCGTATCTAACAAAAAGAGAACGTCGAAAACATTATTGTTATTAAGATATGAACGATACATGCTTTGCAATAATGAAGCAACTATATATAACGTAGATTAACCTTCTTTCTATTATAACAGAACTTAATTTACAAAGAGCATTGAATTATAAACGCCGATGTAAAATATGCCAAGCTTAAAAAAATTTAAAATAATTTGCGAACATACCCATATATGGCTAGACCAGAAATTGAACACATTTGGGCTTATATAAGGGTATATGACCAATAATAGAACGGTTTGTTCATCCTTGTATATATGAATGAATATGGGCATATGCATTCATATGGCCATGTATAGAGTATATTCTGTATGTACATCATTCCTAGCTTATGTGTGCCATGTAAAATCGAAGTCTATAAGAATAGCCCATGTTCGGCAACTCAAAAGTTGACATGGTCCATATATGGCTTTATAATACACCATCAAAATCATAAATATGAATCATACAAGTCTGGCAGATACGAGTCCATACATATCGCTATATTGTATGGTTTTTTCACCCAAATAATGTAATTATCGTAGTTTTTTTAAAACTAAAATATGCATGAGTGGATGTAAGAATGGCCCTTATCAAGTTAGATCTGCTTTAGAATGCAAGTACATATTCGGAGATGGCCTACATGTTTTGTATAAAAGAAGTGTGTTTAGAAAAGCGGAAAATGTGTAACTCGCTTTATTTTTTCCTCGGTTGAAGTCATTCTATCACTTCCAAATCTTGTTTATCATCTTGTTACACGTATTGACTTCGTGACAACGGAATAGGATTAATGTTGTTCCTGCGAGTCTGGGTCTTTCATATAATCTACCGCAAAATTCAATTTCCGTGGAAAGTATTTCCGGATAAAAAAATTCAGACGTGACATATTTAAATGGCAATAAATCCAGCAGTGGTTAGTCCTTTTCCTCTATGCCTTCCTTCCTCAAAAATTAATGATAATGAAAAATAACCTCATGCCTGCCTTCCTTCCTCAAAATAAATCCATAATAGAATTAAGAAAACCTCAGACGATCACCAATTGGGCGACTACTGGTATAAACATAGGAAAGTTATATGTGACTAGCGTTAATAAAGATGTAATGAAAAGTTTTAAATGATTATGATATACCTACCAGTATAAAAAACGAAATTGCGTTGCTAACTCGGATGTATATATATATATATATATATATACATCGATTAGAAAATTCTCATTACATGTTTAATAATTGCATTTTACAGTTCATCGGTTTTCAAAAAATTTAATTGAACGACCGTTAATTTTCACTGAATAAAAGTTGAAAAAAAAAAACAATTAGCCAAGCTTGATTGGTACTTTTTTTTCCTTTATGTCTTAAGTGCGTAGAAAATTGGCGCAGACGTACGACGCCAAGGACACAAATGCGCCCTTCCATCTTTCTCTAATATTTAATTCATAAGAAAAGAACTGCAGTATTTATAGGAGCATAGGCATATACGTGTATATTATATGAAGGTCTAATGCAGTATACCATATTAAGAATATGTAGATTCTCAAAGAAAAACCGCAACCTAAAAGCAAAAATTATACATAATTCGAAACAGCTTACGTATACGTAGTCTTATAAAAAAAATGCTGCATTACAAATTAGAATATACTGTATATATATATATATATATATATATATATATATATATATATGTAATACATGTGTGGAAGGCTTTCAATACACATGTACTATACATGTACCCAATTCGACAATTGGGTGATAATGTTAGAAGACGTAATTGGCCCTTTAAACAGTATTAATTGTCATTCAAAGTTTGTAAAACTCCAAGCATATATATATATATGGATACATGTAAATCCTACATAAATTTATTTTAAAATATATATTTGGCTCTATTGAATACACATGTTCATTTGTTTGAACATATTTCGCCATCTAATACATACAATTTGTAAAAACGAACACTAGTTGGAATTTTACTCATCGCCATGTATATTTATGATAATGTATGTTACAAATATCGATTCACGGTTTTCAGATAAGATGCCAAATATGCTTCAACTCGTTGGCAATCGCTTAAATTGATATATAGTGGCACTGCTAACTAAAACGATGTACCAAACAACAATTAATTTAACAGCCGATTATATTCAGGGAGTCGTACATTATAAGCAACATTAATCACCGATTAAATTTTAAAAAATTCGACGACAACGATTGCGTTTGCGCAAATGGCAACAGTCCAAACCGTTTATCACTTCAATACCAGCTTTGCACGACTGAACATCGAGATATTTATAACAAAATTTATACGGGCCATTAACCACTCTTGAACATATAGATGCACGAATATACAAAAAACGAATCCGTAATGAACGTATAGGTCTACGGATAAAATGGCCTGTTGCGCCAAAGCCTGTTATATCTAACCAGCGATTATTTAATTAGTCGAGTATTATATTGACTGTCAACATTAACTTATAACTTCCATCCTAATAGCAAATTAAATTACAAGGGATCTGGACACGAAACAGTGATTAAATGTCAAAATTGTAATCCGATAAAGATGAATGAATGTGACAATTAAACAATACGATTAAACGAACGATATAAATTGGTATTACCTGTATCCAAACATGTTTTTCCCAAATGATTGTTATTTTGAACATCGATTGTTGCGGATGAAATGGCCGGGGCCGAGATTGAAGAATTCATCTTTTCATTGGAATATTTGGGTTTGCGTCTCAAAATCCAAAAAACTCTCATGACTGCGGAATAGGTGATTTTTATATAGCAAGAGAGATTGAATGAAAGGGTTGCCGATCAATCAAAGATTGTGAAATAAGTCTACTTGAATCAGACTTAGGAAAAACAGTAACCGTTGACATGTTTGTAGAAAGAAGAAGAAAAAATACTATACTAGAAGACTCTTGATTTTGGCGAAGCTCAAGATGACTGAAAAATGTGGCCAACAAATTCGAGTAGCGAAAAATGGGATTGTACACGTCGAACCGACAAAGTGGATGGAAGCGAGTGAAATGCGGGAAAACGACAGCAGAGAACTTAGTGTCAGAAGCCTAGCAGGCAATCTGGCGAAACAGAAAAATCATCAAAATGCTAGGATTGGTGGAGACGAGAACAATCGATGGATGCCATTGCATGTCGTGCATACAGGCAAGTGAAGAAAATTGCATACCGGCTGCCCATGGGCACAGCTCTTACGGTATTTTTGGCTTCTGGCAAAATGCGGAAAAATAAAACACTGTATACACCTATAAAAACACCATTTCGAAGAACCTCAAGAAATGTTCAAACTAACATCGCACTTTCCAACAATTTAATGCCGTATTTTTGCGCGCTTTTTATAGTCATTTTAACAAATAAGTAAATATGAAAATTTACATATATAATCGGAAATAACGCGCGGGAATTTTTAATTATCAACACAAATTGGTTATTTAAATTCCTTAGAAGTTATCAATGATGTTATTTATTTATTTATTTTTTAAGTAAAAAATAAACGAGCATCCCATTCACGTTTGAAATATTAGTATGTATGTGTTTACAAATAGTTGATAAAACTATTCTGGGAACTTTAAGCAGAATAAAAAACGAATTTGCATATAAAATCGGTTGAAATGTGTGAGGTCATAAAGATTGATTTCAGTGTCTCATCTTTCTGAAATAGTTTTTTTTTGATACATACAAATTATCCCATAGTACAGAATGAATCGATAGGTACATACATTGGGAACGTTTTAAAAAAATATACATATGAACTTGTTGGTGACAGCATTGACAATGTATATTTCATCGACAAAAATAAGCTTGTTAATAATGTCAAATATCGTTCCTCGGTCGACTACTCATTCTAAAGAATGTAATACAAGTTTTACAAATTATAATTCGCCTCCTGACATATGACGTCACGTGTAACTGCAGTAATGTGAGCCAAGTTGTTTGACGCAATCAACAGGTAATTGATGCTCAGCATCAGTTGCTCCCTAGCTCAGTCGTCATGGATAATCAACTTTCTGCTTTTTTTTTTCAAATACGAAGAGCGATCGTATCGATGGAAAAACGTTGTAAACGTCAAGGCTGCACTTATCTGATATTTGCAATGCGAAGCAGCCATTGTAATCGGATGCTTTTTTTTAAAACCGTATAAATGTGTTTACACTGTACTTTTACGTTGTATATATACGGTTCGTGAAAAGGCGAGGAACCATTACCCTAGTTGTAACGAGAGATTTCCAAAGCTCTGATGTGCGTATAAAGTGACGATAGTAAATTTGGGGATTGAATTCGATTAAATTAGGGCTATATCGTAAATCCCAAATGAATTTTGTCCGGATGCGAGCCATACACTATACGTAGGTTGCTCTATACCTGCCCAATTACGTGATGTTAAACGTGGACAGCATTTATCTTAATTTCGGCGAAAATCAATGAACGCTCGTGGGATGAGGATATATTGCGGATATCAGTGAATCGAAATTGCTTTCTGCATCGTAAACAAAAATAGCGAATGGGAAAAAAAGCCCTTTAGTTATAGATTTGCGTGCTGTAATTGATCGTACCCGTGAAACCCATATATAATTGATCCAATCACATAACGATATAAAAGGCGAGTCACGCCCACGATTTGCTGCAAATTAAGGTTAATAGAGTACCTATACGTATTTACTCAAACTTTAACAAATGTTCTATGAGTTCTTGTTGGTGCGAAAGCAAAATGAACATTGCCAATGAAGCAAACACCTACCATATTAGCGTTATATATGAACTTAATAACATTTCGATATAACGAAAATATGATGTCGAATTTGACAATGTGACCATATAACGAATATTTGTCATCAGTAAATTTCTCCATTACCTCCATAAGAGGGATCACAGACCTATCCTTTTCAATGGGTCGAGCTTGCGAAGATACTCACAGTTGAATGAGGGAGGTTTGGGTGGGGGGAGAATTGTTTTGGGTGGCTTGATAGATCAGCAAAGGCCTCATATTGTTGTTTTTCACTTTGAAATGGCAGATTTTTTTATTTTGCACGTATAGGCAAGTTGTGAGTGCAAAAATTCAAATAATAATTTAATTTAAAAAATCTACTATTTTAACGTGAAAAATGACACGATGAGTACCTTATTTTATTTAATCTTTTTTTTGTTTGACTGTGAGTGTCTTTGCAAATTTTCCCATTGAAAGGGATGGGGTTGTAATCCCCCATAAACCTCTGCATAAGGTCCAAATTCATCCAAAATACGTCACATCAACTACTATATAGGATAGATATGTATATTTCGGTTCATCACACACTCGCGGTTTAATCATGAGCATTTGGTAGTTTCAACATGGCCGCGTCCTTTTACTCCAACAAATGTAAAATTTTCCCACCTGCTGCATACGTGAAAATTAAGAGTAAAATGATGAGGTCATGTTGAGAATTTGACATCAAATATATTAGTTTGTTTTGTTCACAGCTGTTGTTTTCAAAGAACTATAAAAAAAGTATAAAATTGTACTGTAAAAGAAATTGTGGCTTTATACGATGCCAGGTGTTAGTTTTGTGATAAATAGTTGTATAAACATTTTCAAAACTGCGTGACATCATTTATGAGCGTTCCATGAGGAATATTAATATTTTATACGGGCACGTTTGTTTTCTATGTAAACATGCAAAGGGTTAGAAGTCAGTTTAAGCTATATCCGGATTATATGTCAGACCATTACTATTGATTTCCTTTCCATATAAGGCCTATTGTTTGTTTTATTTCTATTATTTCTGAAAATCTAAATCTCGCACAAATCCCCAGATTCGACTTTAAGAAAAGTCTATATACTAACTTAATACGAAATATTTTAAAATCTTGAAGGCACAATCTATTGCCCATGTGAATAAAATTCATCGATTAAACATATCCACTGTTTTTTATACAAAAAAAATTAATTACTTAAAAAAATGTAAAAAAAAAAAAAAAAAAAAAAAAAAAAAGAAGAAAATGTTTTGTTTTTTTTGCAATTGAAAAATATTTTTTATAAGCATTATTAAATAAGTCATATCATGCAATGCCTTTTTTACAAGTTGACGTTTGAGAAGGACTGCCTAGAAAATAACCTCCATCGATTTGTTGTATAGTTATTTACCCACTCGAGTATTGGAGTATGAAATAAGTATATTTAAAGTATAAAATACTGTGATCTCACATAAATAAATTAGTAAATAACTATAACAAATCGATGGAGGTTATTTTCTAGGAAGTAAACAAACGTCAACTTGTTAAAAAGTGTAGATATAGCTTTAGTTATAGATTTCATTTTAGAATTACGATTTCATCTAATAGATGAAATAAGCTAAAAGTAAGCAATTAAAAACCTAGTTTGCGCTTTACCGTCACTTATCTAGAAAAGATTCCGAAATGTGTTTGAAATAATAATACTGCAATGCCATCAATGAGAAAAAATTCCCTCTTCACAATTTCTTTTGAAATAAAGTTTGCTAATAAAGTCCATTTGCGCGGACATTTAATGCGCTTACAACGGCGCTCTTCATTACATTTTGAATGTGTACTTATACCTAAATGTCCTTCTATCTTCAATGGATCTCATCCTATATGGGTGTTAAATATACGACAAGATAAAAAGTCTTGATACCATGAAAAGATCAAGACAATCTAAGTCATAAGCACCCCACAAAAATCCATGTTGCATAAGAGAACACAAGCCGGTCCTACGGCCATTTGAAAAACGCTGGAAGTGCATGAAAAATATGCGATTTCCAATGTATTGAAACTGGTTTAAACCTCCAATATCAAAACGATGCAAGCAATACTACATCCCTCGAGGATTATCGTAGTTTGCATAACTAATTAATTGGGGAAGCAATGCCTGATGTCTCGCGGAATTTTAAGACCACGATGTTGCAACGTTTCAAAGTAAAAGTGTCAGCAGACAGACAATAGGCAAACATTTTCCTAATTCAAAACAGTTTGTGATTTACTGCTTGTCTTGTCAGCTCAAGGCGTCATAAAGCTGTAAAAATGCAATAACTTACAAGCTGTAGAAGCAGACAAGGCACACAAAAAACCGTAAAATATATAAAAGACAGTAAACATAAGTTCCTCTATTCCATCATGGATTCGATACTAATCGTTGATATTAAATTCTGGGGGAAAAACATAATTTTATATGATTTTCAAAGGAACATTCAAAAAATGCTAAAACCGAGATATCTATATATATATGCATGTAAAAATAAGGTGGATTAAACGTTGATATGATAATCCATGCACATTATACGTAGGTGCTCAATTTGTCAAGATTTTTCAAATGTTCTAATGTTTCTAATGTTCATGCGATCTCATGAACACACTTCCAATATTTAAAAACCGGCAGGTTGTCAAGATTATTCTTGGTTACAAAATATTAACCAAATAATGGCGACATAAAGGTGCTTATAGTATATCCTTATATATATACTTTGAGTAAGGACTATTGCAAACATGGAAAAACCCTTATGAACTTGGATACGTTAGGGAACAAACGGTGGAATCTAGTGTGAAATCGGTTTTTAACCACATTTTGGGAGTGAATTTCCTGATAAATAAAACTGTTAAACACAGTAGCAGCTGTTGTCTTCTACTCCACTGTTTGTGTATCTTGCCTATAAGACCCCTGGTAAGGGAAATATTTTTTACGATCCAAGATCTTATCCGTCGAAATATACAATGTAACATTTTTATGGACACTAAATTTTAAAAATCTACTAAAGCTTTACCCTCTAAAAGCTCCTTGTCGTCGCTCTGCACCGTCTTTATGTCGTCAATTTTCTGTCCGAAAAGCGAACTTTTCCCCAAGTCGTTGGACTCTCGATCCAGCATCCGCAGGCCTTTGGGACCATTATCGTCGGTGGTGTGTTGCTGCTGCTGTACCACCATGGTTTCCTGCACGTGCTTAGGCACCTTGCTTAGGGGCACCACGTCCACCTGGATCCTCGGACACATCCCTTGTTTCTCCAGCTCTCGAAACACGTGCAGGTAGCTGTTGTTGAGGGCGAACCAGGCGCCATGGCGTTCCACTACCTGAATTTTGGGCAGTGCCGTCAACTTCAGCGTCCGCCTACTGATGGAATTCAGCAGGTTTTCGTCCGGCTTGAAACACTCTGTGGAGTAATCTCGCACAAAGTGGATCTGAGATGGTGCCAGCTGCATGCGGAACGAGCGAAATTTCGGCAAAAAAAAATCCTAGGCTCGGCTACGGAACATCACGGGATGATGGAAATCCTTGACGTTTGGTTATACAAAGAATCCGAAAAACATCCAAGAAATAGTCTTGGCTAACCAACAATTCAATAGAATGCTTCAAGTTTCTTGAAGGAGCATGTTAGATGACTTTGTTCTCAGCTCAAATGTTTTTGGTTTGTTTGAAGAAAGCTATCGAACGATGAGTGAATCACGGTTGACGCAGTGCCATGGAAGAAATTCTGAGCTGATGCAGAACTTGGTAGCAATAATGTTATTGGCACGATGTAAAAATCTAGTTTCAAAAGCGAAAACAGTGGTAGAAGCAATTTTTTTTGTGTGTGTTAAAAAAGCACTCGATTGCTTCCATCCAAATGTCCATCGCACGACGATTTCATCACGAGTGTCCCAAGCGGCACATTGCGGACAGAATGACATTGCCCGTTGATCTCCGCATGATTCCTGTGGGAGTCACCGCCTTTCGATGGCATAACTCTTCTTTGTTTTGCACGATTTAAAAGATCAAGTTGTTCTCAACTGCTAAGTATGAATCCATGTTTGGTGAGTGCGGACGATGCGAACGTCTGACACCTCGCAAATCAGCGCTCGAATTCTGCAGTCGGCGTGAGTTGCAGCTGCGGAGGGAAAGCGCAGAAATCGATCGATGACGGGAACGGAACACACGCACCATGCGCGTTTGCCCGTGTATGTATACGCAACGCAGCAGTAGCACAAACACCGCACGTATAGCCGTT
The DNA here is from genome assembly GCA_034698625.1 of Julus scanicus. Lineage (NCBI taxonomy): Eukaryota > Metazoa > Arthropoda > Diplopoda > Julida > Julidae > Julus > Julus scanicus. The sequence goes on along the minus strand of JAQGBW010000249.1, from coordinate 479 downwards.
TGCCCATTATACCATTGAAATTCATTACCGTAATTCACTTCGTTTCTGACACACGATATCGGAGTTTTGACTCAACTCATGCTCCGATGGAAACGAGCCAACTTCAGGGATGCTAACTTAATTAACATCCGGTGGAGTGAAAAGAACGCATTTGAAAAACATTCACTCTGCACCCACCAAGGCAGTGCATGTACATATACTACCTTCTTGCTCAGCTGTCTACTTTGGTCAGCTTTTCACTCTCACAAAATCAATGTTTTATTGAGTATAATTTTCCGACATATCAATGAAATCCCGAGCTGCATACTTTACGTTTTTCGATGTATTTCGATTCCATTGAATATAACCCTGAGCTACTAGAAACGCAATTGAACGATGCTGCTGGGTCGAGAATAACCCTTCAGGGCCGGTTGCACCAACAGAGGTTAAGAATAACCTAATGTTAACCTGTTCTATAACACTAGGTTAACCCTCCGTTG